>JBBPBX010003098.1:29424-63978 GCA_038048925.1 Garcialebias charrua | reverse complement strand
CATTGGGCACCAGTGACCCCCCGTGACCCGGAAAGGAAGAAGTGGATAAAATATAATTGATGGATGGATGTTGCTTCCACAACCCAACCACAAATTACAGACAGAAAATTGATGGATTGACAGACAGACAGAGTACACCATAACTGAACAGTTACTCTCACTTGTGTCAAAATAAGATACAAGAAACTTAGCGTATGTTGCCTTAAGATCAAATAAAGGATTTTATTTGCTCAAAACAAGCAGCATGCCATTCGTTACGGGACTAAATTCATGCTTCCTGTTTGCTCTCCACTTACAAAATAAAACACAAATAGATTTCAGTATGTAACATTCAACGACACAACATGGTATAATTTACATATAAATATGGCCTAAAGTGTAGCACAATAAACGTGAAAACCCTTGTAATTGTTACCTCATCATCACCGTAGGTGTCGTCATTGGCTCCAGACGCAGCCACCTCATATCCATCAGGGTTCATGGAGGGCAGGATGTGAATACGGGTTGTGTTGATGAGGTTCTGAATGCGCTCGTTTCCCTTCAGATACTCGGAGCAAAGGTACTGAGCTAGGTATATGAGCAGCTGGCGGCCCACGACTTCGTTTCCATGCATGTTTCCGATGTATTTCACCTCTGGCTCCACTGCACAGGGTCACAGTCAGTATGAGCCTACTTTAATATGAGAATAAGGAAGTGGAGGTAAACTCACGTAGTTCATGTTCCCCAGGATTGTTTGAAAACTCGATCACCAGCAGCTCCCTGCCCTCCAAGCTGCGGCCGATGCTGTAGGTTCTGGCGATGTCGACGCACCGATCCTCGGTTTTCTTTAAGACGCTGAACATCTGAGCGTTGGAGTGGTAGGTAAACTGAATTGATGCAGAAGGGTCTTCGAAAGGAGGAACATCCATGTCTGCCTCTTCCTCTGCCTCCCGTTCTGCAGGAAAAAGGACCAAAATCAACTTTTTCATTTCTTTACTTTGAAGGTTTTGTCAAAGATGAATTACCATATTTTTTGGACTATAAGACGCACTTAAAATCCTTTAATTTACTCAAAAATCGACAGTGAGCCTCATGATCAGGTGCACCTTGTGTATTAATTCTGGTTGTACTTACTGACCTCAAACCAATTTTATGTGGTTATTGTGAATGAGTTGAATAACGTTGGACTTATCTGACTATTTTGTTTTGCTTAATGCACCTTATAATCTGAAAAAGACGGTAGGTAAATGTCATCTATGAGACTTGTCTTATTGGAATGTAGGATTTCTGGAAGACCTTTCAAAAATAAAATTAAACAAAAAATAAAAAGAACAAAACATCTGTACAAAAAAGATAAATTTGGAAAAGTTGTAGGAAAAAACAAGATTTTTATTTAAATGATTAAATGCATGACAAGATTCAAAAGGCAATTTATATACAATATATAAATGAATCATATAAATTCCATCTTACAAAATATTGTCATTTATAGTCAGTATAAAATAAACAGTAAAAACAAATTTATTGGGTGGAATTTGATTTTTGTCACATTACCTGTATCAAAAACTTTTATTTTCCAAATATATGATTCCTTCTTTAGTTCTACAATTTTAATGAGCTAATAAACAAGTTGTTTTTTTGTTGTTGCTTTTTTGGCACTTTTGTACCTCCATACTTTTAAACATGTTAAAACTACTTTATCTTTTAATTCAACACTATTTACATTAAAAAAACAAACATTTTAAACCATTTTTGTTGCCTTTGTGCTACAAAATTAGCATCTTCCAACTTTTTAGAAAGCATTTTCAAAGAATTTGTACTTTGTTGTTACATATATCAGAGAGTCAGAGTCAGAGTCAGAGAGTCTTTATTGTCATTTGCACCGCATCTGGTACATGTGATGAAAACGAGATTATGTACACGGGTCCCAGTTACATCCAACAACAAATGCAAGAGAAAAACAGTAATAACATCTAGAATTAACTAAGAAAAACATCAACTAGTAATACACTAAGCCCTAATGTAGTGGAAAAACATCATTATAAACAGCAGCACGAACATGAGTCTGTATGAGCAGATGGTCACAGATGAACACAGCAACAAGAAAACAGATCAGCATCAGCATGATGTGATATTTTGCAGTGTTTATTCTTATTATTTATTTATTCATGAGTCTAACAGCCTCAGGGTAGAAGCTGTTCCTCAGTCTAGTGGTTCTACATTTGATGCTCCTCAACCTCCGTCCTGAGGGGAGTGGGGCAAAGAGTGAGTGTGCTGGGTGAGTGAGGTCTTTCATGATGCAGGTGGCTCTTTTTCTGCATCTGGAGGTGTAAATGTCTGTGATGGTGGGGAGACTGACTCCAACAGACTTCTGTGCAGCCTTCACCACTCTCTGTAGAGCTTTCCTCTCTGCAACTGTGCAGCCTCCATGCCACACGTTGATGCTGGAGCACAGGACGCTCTCCACTGCACACCTGTAGAACGAGGTGAGAACTGGGCTGCTCAGACCAGCTCGTCTCAGCCGTCTGAGGAAGTAGAGTCTCTGATGACCTTTCTTGATCAGGCTGGTGGTGTTGTTGCTCCAGCTGAGGTTATCATTCAAGTGTACACCCAAGTATTTGTAGCTGGAGACCACTTCCACTGCAGATCCACTTATGTTCAGTGGGGTGTGGGTGTGTTTGTTCCTTCTGAAGTCCACAATCATCTCCTTTGTCTTCTTCACATTCATGTGAAGATTATTCTCTTTGCACCAGCTCTCCAGGTGTTCCACCTCCTGTCTGTAGCTGGACTCATCATTGTTTGTGATGCATCCCACCACCGCTGTATCATCTGCAAACTTAACAATATGACAGCCTGGATGTGTGGCTGTACAATCATATGTGAGCAGAGTGAACAGAAGAGGGCTCAGCACACATCCTTGAGGAGAGCCAGTGCTGAGGGTTATGGTGGAGGAGGAGAAGTTGTGGATCTTCACGGACTGTGGTCTGTCTGTTAAGAAGTCTAGTACCCAGTTACAAATGGAGGGGCTTAGTCCAAGTGTAGATAGTTTGTCTATCAGAGTTTGGGGGATCATGGTGTTGAAGGCAGATGTGAAGTCCACAAAGAGCAGACGCACGTATGAGTCCTTCTGATCCAGGTGGGTGAGAGCAGTGTGGACCACGGAAGAAATGGCGTCCTCTGTTGATCGGTTCTCACGGTATGCATATTGATGAGGGTCCTCGTTGATGTTGACGGTTGCCTTGATGTGGGACATGACCAGTTTCTCAAAACATTTAGCGACTATCGGGGTGAGGGCCACTGGTCTATAGTCATTCAGACCAGTCACTGTGGAGCTCTTTGGGACTGGGATGATGGTCGCGGTCTTCAGGCAGGTGGGAACTGACTCCAGTGCAAGTGAGGTGGTGAAGATGTCAGCCAGCACCTCACAGAGCTGGTCCGCACATTCCTTCAGAACTTTCCCTGGGATGTTGTCTGGTCCGGTTGCTTTATGAGGATTAATCTTTCTGAGACTGCCTCTCACTTCTGCTGCGGACACCCTGAGATGCACTTCATCTGGTGATGAGGTGAGTCTGGTGCTATATATGTTCCCAAAAAAGAGCTGAATGAATCAAAGAAATAACAGATTTAAAAACAAAGGATCATGATGGAAAGAGTTGCAGAAATCTCAAGTCTGAAATCTGCTGCCTAACAAAACTAACTCCTCATGTGTTAGCTGATTTTTGATGAGCAAACAAAATAAAGAAATGCTGTACTCAGATTTTTAATTTTGTCCTGTTTAGATTTTCTATCTGCTTTTCTGAAATACTTTTTAATGCTTAAAAACTTCCATTCACTTTATGATTTTAGGAATGTTTTAATAAACACTTTAAGAAAACGGATCCTAAGCTTGTTTACAAAGTCACATTGCTAATAAAACCAATAAAAAACAGCTGTAGACCATGTCTGCATTCAGTTTGACGTTGGGAGAAAAGGCCTTCCAGTCAAATCTGAGCCACATGTGGACCACATGTTTTATAAAACCTTGTGCTCTTCTGAAACTGCGAAAGCTGTCAATGTGTTTCTGCTTCAGCTAAAATCTAATTGATTGAAGCCATCAGGTCTGAGCTGTCAGTCATACAGTTAATAAATAAATAAAATAAAAACACTTTGGCTAAAAATGAGATCAAACAACCAGAAATGTTGGCAGAATTTCACTGTTGACTGCACTTTACACGTGCGAAATTAACAAATACCTCGTGACATTTTCTGTTCTTTTTTTAAGCCTGTATCTCACTAGACCAGGGTTATTCAACTGGTGACCCGCGGACAATTTCCGGCCCGTGGGTGACTTCAGTCCGGCCTGGTTCAAGCCCCGGTATTGACAACATCAAAAATGTGAGTGGGATAAGTGTTGCAGTCCAAATCTTTGTAAATAACTATGAAAAAGTTTACGCCTGATCGTTTTGGGAATCTCTTTTTTTCCTTAACAAATCAATGTCTTGAAATTGTCATAGAATCGTCGTGAGCGTCTCCCATCTCCAGAGCTGCATTTTGACACCTTTATGGGATATTACCTCTGACACTCAGGTGTAAAAACCATGCTGGTGATGAATAACACCGACTGAAACATTCGTCCCAATTAGCCTGTCTTCATTCAAAAGGACTTACTTCAGCAGATTCAGATATAAACTGGTGGCGGCTGCCAAAGTTGGTACCAAACGGGCCTGGGGGGTACGATGTGGGCGAAAGTGAACAACAAAATAATGTGCCTGACCACAAACACAGTTTTTAAAAACTGATTTCCAAACTGCAACCTCGAGACGTGCTAGTCATTTAGTGAAGGCTATGTTTAGGTGAGACTGCAATAAAAACAAGAGAAATAGCATTTCCTGTGAAAATTCAGTGTGGATGCTCAATGCTGAATTATTTTTTTGCGGAAAGTTTCTGAAGAGACTGCAAACACGCTAAAAGGTTGAATCGCTAAACTGTTAATGTGAGATGAATTTAAACAGCTGATATCTGCTGAGAGCAGCAATAGAAATAAGAGCACATGAAGCTAAATATCTGCAAAGTAGCCGACAAAGCTGCAGAAAAGTAGTTGAAAGAAGCAGAAAAAGCTTAAATTATTAGAAAGAAGCACAAAAGGCATAGATAAATAAATGTGTGCATATCCGAAAAATTGCTACCATTAACAGACAAATACTTTAAACTTAGCAAAAATAAGCATAATAAACAAAAATTTGCTGAAAAGTTGCTCAAAGGAGCGTACATATTTTAAATTATTAGAAGCACAAAAGGTGGAGAATTTGAACTATAAAAAATATATAGCAGAAAAGGCCTTGAATTAGCAGAAAAATACATTAAAAAGTAGCTGACCAAAAAAAAAAAACAGCTAAAATTACCTCAAATAAATTATAAATAAAATAAAAAAAGCTGAAATTAGCACAAAAATCTAAAAGGAGCAGAAAAAGACTGAAATCAACTGAAAACGCTGACAAAAGCTGAACCAGAACAAAAGCTAAAACGAGCAGTAACAGGTTTAAACAGCTCAAAGTGTTTGGATGATATGAAGAGAGCCCCATTCATTGTCAATGAGAGAAACGTGGGCCAAAAAAAGAGCTTAATGTTTCAAATTTTAAATTATAGAAATACAAAAAGTCACAGCATTCAATGTCTCGAATTAGCTGAACGTTTTGGTGTGTGAGTTGTTGAAATGGCACAAAAAATGTAGAACAAGCGTATGTGCTGAAAAACCTAAGTGAAATTAAAAAGAAAAACAGCTCTCAATGGTGAGAATGTTTTATCAGGATTCACACAAGTCTTTTGCCTCGTCGTTTATGTCACCAAGCAGCCCGGTGAGAGAGCACCTCATAAAGTCACTGCCATTACATGCTTCCTGACTCATGGAAACAAAAATTAAAAGGACTCCAGACACCAATGACCACTCTGTGAGCCTTAAGAGAGCAAGTTTGTCTCAAATTTTTCAAACGTTCAAAGTTCCAGCAAACCCAAGAAGAGACTGAAGACTTACGCATGGAAACAGCAGTTTTGTATAAGCCATAGTACTGGAAGCTTCCCAATCCTTCTGAATGCCGTTCGCAATTTGTCACGAACTGTTGTAGCCCAGTGAGATCCAGGTTTAAGGCCCTTGCTACAATACAGGTAGTCCTCGACCTATGACGTAGATCCGTTCTTACGCAGCGTTGTAAACCGATTTTCGACGTAAGTTGGAAAATACGTACATACTGCACCATATACATGTACTGTATTACCAAGCACTTAGCCTATCCTAACACAGTACCCTACATAATTATCAAAAAACACATACGTTTGAGAGCCATAATAAAGGGCAGAAAGAGTTAATGGCCTACTGTGATGCTGGTGACGCTGTCCTCGGTCCATCCGCCGTATTCCGTTTACGACGTAAAACCGTATTCACAGTACAGTACAGTATTCCTCTGCCGCTGCACCACGTACAGTACAATATTTTCCGCCGCTGCTTTACGACGTAAAACCGGTCCATCCGCTCCGTATTCCGCATTCCGTTTACGACGTAAAACCGGTCCATCCGCCCCGTATTCCGCATTCCGTTTACGACGTAAAACCGGTCCATCCGCCCCGTATTCCGCATTCCGTTTACGACGTAAAACCGCGTTCACAGTACAGTGCAGTATTCTTCCGCCGCTGTGTCACGACGTTTATGACGTAAAACTGCGTAACTCGAAAAAATAAAAATTTCTATAGTAAATGGGAGATGCGTCGTAACCACGAAACGTCATAATTTGAGACCGTTGTAACCCGAGGACTACCTGTACTCCAGATACTGGGGTTATATTTCCTCTGCATTAAAGTATGTCTCAGTTCAGTCCACTGAAAGTGTTGAAGGATCTATGTCTCTCTAATAGGTGTCAATGTGTTGACATTAATGTTAATAAAATAGAAAAGAACGTTCTGAGCTCTGGAGCTTGTTTTTTGTTTTGAAGCCATCTACCATTTCCGGTCCGTCAGTAACTTTTTCCTTTTACATAGTTAAATTGTTACAGAATTAGAACAAAGCAAGTCAGATATTGAAAAAAACAAACAAAAATGGTTTCATGACTTTTGTGGTTCGTAGTCCACAAAGCTAAAGTAGGCCTGTCAGCATAGACTACTCTGTCATTGCTCCACAAAAACGTTGTCAAAAGCTTAATAAAAAATAATAAAAAATAAACTTTCCTGTCTGTGGAACAATTTGTGGAGAAACATTTTTTTTTTAACCAAAAAGCTTGTAGGCTGTGTGAATTAGAGGTTCAAGCACAGCAGAAGACAGGACCTAAAGGTAAAAGGGGATATTTGAAAAGCCGTTCAGACTGCAGAGTTTGAAATCCTTAAATCAAAAAAAAGGCGTTCAATACAGAAATCCTTATCCTTAAGGATAATACTTGAAATCCTTAACAAAAATAACAAAAAAAAAATAGCCAGTCACTCACTACACATTATATTGTCCTTATCTGTTACCTTTAAGGCCTTCTAGTGGGTCATAACATTCCTCTTCACTGCTGACGAAGAATCTGTCACAATCCAGGAAGTAGGGCCAAGCCATGTCGATCTCATCGAAAGCGTTGCGGCACTTTTTGTGCACGGCTTCACAGGCGCTTCGACAGGGTCTCAGCACTGCGTTCCTCTCACAGCGTGGGGTCAGCACCGAGCAGGCCAGCATGCGGACCTCAGGGTTACACCGGCCGCCGAGCAGAGAGTCAACCACACTGATGAGGAGGTACTCCATGCTGGTCTCTGCATCCTTACGGGTCTTGTGGCCGACGATGTTTGGGAACATGGTCTGGGGGTAGGCCATGTCCTCACAGTAGGACAGCACTAAATCTGCACATTTGGCTGAAGCAGAAAAATAACACGAAACAAATGAGAAACACATTTTAACCACTGCTAATATATTGTGTGTTTAATCAGTTCTCCAGATGGTCTGATCCTCTTTTAATTATTTTTTTTTACAGTGGCTGCTTTTTTTCTGCTGAATCGTAGAACTTGACCATGACATCATATTATGCCATTTATAATAATAATAATAATGTCTTTGTCTGTCATCTGTGTATGTTTCCCATACACAGACGAAATTCGTCTCTGCATTTAACCCAACCACCACCAGGTGGTGCACTGAGCAGCTAGAAAGTGCCCGGGGAGCTGGAGAATTAGGTGTGCACTCATAGACACCCCAAGGTGTGTAGTGGCCGGGACGCGAACCCACGTCCTTCGGGTCCCAAGTCAAAAGCCTTATGTTTTGGACAAGTGGAGAAAATAAGAAGTGTTTGACCTCAAAAGTATCTACAGCAGAAGAAAAATATCTTACAATCTTTAAGAGCAAGGAATATTCTCAACAAAGACCACAGACATGGAACCGGAGAGATGAATCAATCTTCAGTGGATCCTCTTTTATTGTCTGGGGTCCTCCCCCAGAAATTTTTGAATAAATTGCATGCAATTTCCTGTATTTTGGTATATTTTAACAGGTTGTTAAACATCTACGTTTACTTACATTTGTAAACACTCTGCTTCTGTCAAGCACCCACCCCCCCCTACTTGATGGTTCCTAGCCGACTCTTCTCCTCTGATTTCACTGTCTGACTTCACATGTGAATCCTCCAGGCGCCTCCTCCTGGCTGCCTGCGAGTTTCTGCCTGGTTACCTCGGCACTCACCCCCACCACACTTTTAGGGGCTGAGATTTTTTTAAGAATAGAGGCGGAAATGCTACTTGAAGAGGTAGATTGTATGTGATATTAAGAAGTCGTAAGTGGCTGTTGTGTTTAAAATTAGTGTTTATATGATTATTTTCAGTTTACATATCCAATAAGTTCTATTCATTCAAGGCAGCCATATTTGTTCACAACTTTATAATTAGTAAGCCTGAGAGTTATCAGATCCAAGCAGTTACCGGAACATACCCGTTCAAATTAATAGAGTTCCCTGAACATGGTGTGGCAGGATCCGGCTCAAATTAAGCGGTTAGATAATGTCAGGTTATTAGCTTTCAGCTAGCTAACAATTAGCTAACACTATGTTTTTAGCTTACAGGTGAGCTAACAGATAACATCACCGAAACAGCTCTAAAATAAATTACTAATGAACTTCTTGCTGCTGGCTCTGGTCTTCTGTCCATCCTCATTCTTCTTGATCTAAGTTCTGCCTTCGACACCATCTGTCATTCTATCCTCCTCAACAGACTAACCTCCACTGGCATCTCAGTAGACTGGTTCAACTCCTATCTCTCTGACCGCACTCAATTCATTCAGCTTAAATCCTTACATTCCCAGTCTTCCCCCATCTCCACGGGTGTCCCCCAAGGCTCTGTCCTCAGACCCCTCCTCTTCATCATTTACCTCCTTCCTCTAGGTCACACCTTCTGCAAATTTGGTGTCCATTCCCACTGTTATGCTGATGACACACAGCTCTAATTATCAACAAAACCAAACTCCACCCACCCGCCCTCCATCCTCACCGACTGTCTCAATTAGTTCAATCACTGGTTTTCTAACAATTTCCTTCAACTAAACAGTAACAAAACAGAAATTATTCTTGTCGGTACCAAAAACTCTATTTCAAAATCAGAACATCTTCTCGTCCCCCTTAACAACTCTCTGCTATCCCCCTCCCCTCAGGTCAAGAGTCTCTGTGTCATCCTCAACACCACTCTCTCCTTCACTTCACACATCAACAATGTTACTCAGTCTGACTATTTCCACCTCCGAAATATTAACCGTCTCTGTC
Source organism: Garcialebias charrua (assembly GCA_038048925.1). NCBI lineage: Eukaryota > Metazoa > Chordata > Actinopteri > Cyprinodontiformes > Rivulidae > Garcialebias > Garcialebias charrua. Next base: position 54,259 of record JBBPBX010003098.1, on the reverse strand, counting down.
CTTCTCTCACACCCCGCTCCACAGCCATCCTTGTGCACAGTCTTGTGACTTCCTTGATTGACTACTGCAACCCTTCTTTATGGCCTCACCAACAAATCTCTTCAGAGGCTACAGATGGTCCAGATCTCAGCTGCCCGTGTCATCACTCAAACCTCCTCCTATACTGTAATCACATCACTCCTGTCCTGCAGCAGCTCCACTGGCTCCCGGTTAAATCACATGTGACCAGAAGGTGGAGCTCTTGCTCCTTTAAGTTATACACAAGAACACAGACCTTTGAAAATTTACAATATTTATTTACACAATTTCATAAAACAATTCCCATAAAAACAATTCTTTAAAAAAGAGTTATTTCCTTAAACTCAAGGAGTCAAGTCCACTACTCGGTCCTTGGTAAAAACAGGAAGACTCGGGAATAATGGCAGACACTTTAAACCATCCTCAGTCGTTGTCGTCCAGGTGCTCTGTTCAACGGAGTCAGAGAAGCAATGTTGTGCCCACACAACCTGCCCATCCAGTACAGGTCTTGTTGAAAGCGTCCAAACACACTAGAAATACAGGACAAGACAAACAAGACAAGAGAAGACAAAACAGCAGAGCGTCCACTGCACTGCAGCTCCAAGCAGCAAAATCAGGTGCCCAGAGGTGGAGACACAGCCAAACCTGGGAGGAAGCAGGTCAGCAGGCGAGGGCCTAACCGCACGCCACAACAATCCCCACCCAGCAGGCAATGCCAGCAGAGCAACGGATCTCAGACGAGCAGACCAAGAGCACCAGCAGAATGAAGCAGCCAACTGGAGCAGCAGGGGGGGAAACAAAGACACACGCACCCCATAGCAGCCTACCCAGCTATAAGGGAGTCTGCCCCGCCCACTAATCAATGGTGCTCATCTAGTTGCACCTGATGTGCATCTAGCTGCACCAGGTGCGCAGAGTAGAAGGGAGGGGGAAGTGGAACACCATCTCACCACATTGTCTTCAAAATTCTTCTTCTCACTTTCAAAGCTATCCACAACCTTGCCCCTCCTTACCTATCTGATTACACATCTCCATCCCCCCTCGCTCTCTCAGATCCTCCTCTTCGCGACACCTCCATGTACCCTCTGCCCGCCTCTCCACCATGGGGAGCAGGGTCTTCACCTGCTCTGCCCCTCACCTCTGGAACGCTCTACCACCAGACCTACAAAACACCACCTCCCTTTCTCTGTTCAAGACCGCTCTGAAAACACATCTCTTTAGACTTGCTTATCATTAACTTTACTAAATATATTTTATATTCTTTTGTATTTTATATTCTTCATGTATTTTATATTTCAAATTATTCCTGTTGATCTTTGCATTGTGCTTGTTGTTTGCTTTTACACAATCTTTCTGATATGTTTCTTGCTGTAAAGTGTCTTTGGGTGTCCTGAAAGGTGCTTTTTAAATACAATTATTATTATTATTATTATTATTATTATTATTATTATTATTATTATTATTATTATTATTATTATTATTATTACAGTATTATTATTATTATTATTATTATATTTAATGGACATTTGGTTCATTAGGGCATATTAGTTTGCTAGCAAATTACTAATTAGCTAGCAAAGTGCTAGATAGCCGTAGGCCTACTTTAGTAGTTTATAGTCAAGTATCCAATATTAATTAGATTACAATTTACTAGTTAGCTAGCATTTCTATCTAGCAATTATTTACAGAGTTTTCAGATATTAATTAATATGCTTGAATTTGGAACTACTGTTTTTTATGCTTGAATGATTTATAAGTAAGAGTTAAGTGTTTGTTTAACAAACAAAAACTTTTTTTTTCTCTAAAAATGTTCAGATACTGGACTGAAACAGATAAAGCACCAAAAGCGGAGGAAAAAAATACATTTAAGACGTACTTGTTCATTTCATGAGCCATTGCATATCTGAATGATGTATAGGTCCAAGTTAAGTGCAAACATTCTTGTAAAAATGGTCAAGTACTGAACTGAAAAGAAGTCATTGTCCAAGGAAAAACTTAATAAGACCTATACAAGGCCCTGACTACTGTTACGCAAGACCACTTAAAAAGATTACAAGACCGTCTGTTTCCTCAGAAGCAAACTCTGAATAATTTAAGGGTTGTTTAAAGCTTTTGTTCAGTACTGTACCTCTTTGTGTGACAACACTTAATCATGAGCTTCCCTTTCAATCATATGGTCCTAAATATTTCCATTATCTGTGGAAATTAAAATTTGAATATTTAATGGTGTCATGGATCATCTAAAAATACTCATGGGGTGTGATGGCTGAGGACAAATTAAATCAGAACTGTGAACTCATCTTGTTTGTTAAAGACACAACATGCGTCAATCGGATCCCCATACAGTAATTGGCAGAGGAGAGTGGGCTTGAAGGTTCGATTTTTGTATTTTTCTTGTGACATAATACAGTATTATATGTTCAAAGGCCCAAAAAAGGTACCATTAAAAATTAAACAGCACAGACCTGATGGGCTGCTTCAATATAAGGTAGGGATGACAAACAGCCCAAGCATGACACCATCCTTCCTCTGAGCCGGAGGGTACTTACGTTTTTCTTCCACTGTTGGCTTGCACCATCCTGCAAGACAAATCATCATTATTACACAGAGACAGACACTAGATGGCACAATAGTTTCTGTAAAACCCTCAATGTGGCCACAGAATATTCTGACATTTACCAACTACAGTATTTTGTACAGTAAATGTAGCTGAAATGGAAGAACAAGCCTAATTTAGCAGAAGCAGAATGAACACATATTTGCTGAATTATGTTTAAATAAGCAGAAATGAGCACAAAAATGAGGAAATTTGCTTAAAAAAGCTTAAATTAGTTTTAAAAAAACAAGCAGCTGAAAAAGCAGAGAGAAGCTGAAGCTACCAGAAGAAAGTGGAACTAACTGAAATGAGGTTTAAAAAATAATAAAAAAGAAGAAGGAGGTGTTAGATGAAAAGCTAAAAAATAGCCCCAAAACAGCTATAGTAGCTGAAACAGCAGAAGAAGCTTAAACTATACAAAATAAGCTGAAGAATGCATAACAAGCTGAAATTATTTTTACCAACTACAGTACCGGTACATTACAGTATTTTAAAAGTCTACATAGAGAAAAGTTCATCCACAAGTCAGTCTTATAGGGAATTTAAAGTTTTATATAATAAAGCTGAAAAACCTTCAGTCAACTGGGACAGCCTTTTGCTAGCCCCTGGCAATTACACAAGCAGTTGTTTTCCAGATGTCTTCAGACTTTACGTTTCTTTAAAAATTTAAAATAAATGCTTTAAAATGTTTGTAACAAGTTTGATTTCGTTAAAACCAGTGTTCCCGTTAAGAATTCTCCACGGTCTTCATGTGAAAACATGTCGTGCTTGATTTACGCAGTTCCAGATGCAAACATCTGGCACGCAGAATGTAATATGAACCAAACTTACCTCTGATTCGTGGGTCACATTGGGGCAGCGCGCCGGACACACCGACCAACACCTGCAGAAAGACCAGCAGCATTTTCTGACCCCTTTTTGATTCCCTTTCCATGTGGCAGTGCACACAGCTCGGCTTGAGGGTGTGTTTCAGTCTGGGAGTGAGGGCGCGTAAACTTTCCAAGACGCCAGAAATTCCCAGTGAAAGACGCTTTATTATAAACATTACAGTTAACTGTTGCGTTACACGGGAAACTGCTTTGAGGAGAAGTGGGGACATGTGCACAACAGCAGTTTTTACAAAAAAAAATTTCAACACATTACATTTTACAGTACATTTTCCACTTTTTGCACTCTGATTTTCTCTCTTTTAAAGTTAAAGGCTTTTACATTCCACTTTATTTCAAATTCAGTTGTTAATAAACGGGGCAAGAAAAAAAAACTCCTAGTGAGTTTAAAGTGGCTGAAATTCATGTTTATTAAAATATTATTAAAATACTATGGAATTGCAAGCAAATTAAAGAGGTATCTTATAGTTATTATAAAGATGGCGCCTGAATCTGCAGTTCATTTTGCTTTATGGACCTTTATACCAGCATTGGGCAGCTGTGGCTGAGTGATTAGAGCAGTCGTCCTCCATTGCAAGAGTTGGGGGCTCAATTCCACCAGCAGTCACATGCGGAAGTGTCCCTGTGCAAGACACTGAATGCCTCATTGCCTCCAATGTGTGTCCCATCAATGTGGTCAAGTCAACTTTATTTACAGAGCACATTTAAAATAGAAGTGCTTGACAATAACATCAATGAGAGTAAAATTAATGGGAAAAAAATAACACACCCTAATGATAATACTGAAAAATTAATTAAAAGCATTACAAGCATAGGAACACAGAACAAAAAATACTAAAGCACTGATTATTCTTTATAGTAGAGTGTTGTATGAATGGGTAAATGAGGGCGCAGATTGTAGTGTAAAGCACTTTTTGAGTATCTTAATAGGATAGAATGGCACTATATATACCGGTAAGTGCAGTCCATTTACCATTTATGCCCAGCTCTGGCAGTTTACCAGTGTACTTGATAGTCTTAGTCTGAAATCCTGCTCTCATTTTCAATTAGTGTCAAACAGAAGGACAATGTAAGAAATTAAGCCAAATTCATTATTGGTAACATTGGATACGGGTTTTCCACTATGAAGACCCAAAAGCAGATAAGGGGTTGTGGGACTAACATTTACTAAGAGTACAGAAACAGAACTGGATGATAAGACTGCTCTCTAAATGCATGTATGAGTGAACTGAGGTTCCCAAACCAGACAAAAGGTACAACGTTCTTTATTTGCCATTTGTGCACAGACCAAAGATCCAGGCAAATTGGAATTCTTGTGCAGAGCTCTCTCATTCATAGTAAAAAAAAAAAATTTTAAACAGTGAAACAACACTAAATAAAATAAAAATAAGACAAAAGTGGTTCATTTCTACACTGAACATAAAGTAAACCATGTCACATGACAAGGGAAGTTAGGTAGCCTGGTTTAAACCAGACCCTTGTCCTTCACTTCGCTTCGTACTAGGGTCTGGACTTTTCCCATTGAAAAACGTTTCTTGCTGGAGGCGTGGCCTCTGCTGAGGAACAAAACCATTGGATATTTTGAACAGGGAAAGCATTCTGCTCCCTCCCCTCAGAGCCACCCCCCGTGCTCTGGTGAACTTGACTGACAGCTGCTCCGCCTCTTGCAGCGTTTCTCTCGCTGCGCAAACTCAGTGTTTATATGTTATAAAACGTTTTAATACAATAAAATCAAACCATGGATCGCTGGTCCAGCTCACCAAAAGACCAGAAAATCTGCAGGGACTCGGTCAGCAATAAAACCCGAGTTTAATTCTCGTGACAACCTGAGGCATTTCCGTGTTCATTTTACTCAGCAGGAGGGTGGAGGAGAAGGAGGACGAGGGAGCGATTACTTGACTTTTGGGAGAAAAAAAACAAAAGAAAACTCCAGATAAGGGATTAAGCAGGGGAAATTAATAAATTTGTGTCACATATAAAACAGTTCTGCATCGCTTTGAATGATGCCGTGCTCTGGTGAACTTGACAGCTGCTCCGCCTCTTGCAGCGTTTCTCTCGCTGCGCAAATTCTGTGTTTATATGTTATAAAACGTTTTAATACAATAAAATCAAACCATGGATCGCTGGTCCAGCTCACCAAAACACCAGAAAATCTGATGGGACTCGGTCAGCAACTAAAACCCGAGTTTAATTCTCGTGACAACCTGAGGCATTTCCGTGTTCATTTTACTCAGCAGGAGGGTGGAGGAGAAGGAGGACGAGGGAGCGATTACTTAACTTTTGGGAAAAAACAAAACAAAAGAAAACTCCAGATAAGGGATTAAGAAGGGGAAATTAATAAATTTGTGTCACATATAAAACAATCCTGCATCGCTTTGCATCGCTTTGAATGAGAACATGCCGCTGCTCGCTGACTGAGCGCTGGCAGAGCCCTTTTATAGGGCTCTGCGCGCTGGGACTGGTGGGGGCGTGGGTTAGGGTCCAAAACTCCACCCCTTCTGTTCTCTGATTGGTCCGAACAAAAATCTACCGGAGAAATCCTTGTGGGTGGGTGAAGTCCCAGACTGTGCAGTGAAGGGAAATGAGAATTGAGCGGAGCTGTGCAGGAATGGCGAGGGCCAGGCTAGAAGTTAGGTAGTGTGGGGTTCTTGTTTTACATGATCAGTTGTTTTCCATCAGTCTGAGTGTGGCAGGAAAAAACTGTTAAAAAACTTGTACTATGGATGATGATGCTATCCGTTCTACTGCCTCAGGTTATATGAACATATTTTGTGTCTGATTAGAGATTGAGCTAGATGGAGTGAGTCTTTGATGATTCCTGCTGCTCTTTTTCAACAGCTCTACATACATCGAGTCCACGGAAGGACGTTTAGTCCCTGTGATCCACTCCACAGTCTTTATGACTCTTGGCAATGCCTTCCTTTCTGCTTGTGTGGTGTTCCATACCAGACGGTGATGCCAGTGGTTAGGATACTCTATCAGTTCTCTATAGGCCTGGGTGAGAGAGTGCTGTTTCAGACCCACTTTCCTGAGCAGCCTAATGCAGTGAAGCCTCTGCTGACCTTTTTCCCACTGTGGCTGTGGTGTTGAGACCAGCTCAGGTCCAATGTAACCTGCAGTCCAAAGAATATATGGCTGTCAGCCCTCCCTCAGTTCCTTGAGAGGCTGTAATGGGAGACAGATCTTCCTGAAGTCCAGTTTCTTTGGTCTTGTCTGTATTGAGGATTAGATTGCTCTTCTCTCCATGTGTTATAATGTTCTCTATCAGAGTCATGTACCCTGACTCATTTCCCTCCTGGGTGACACCCTTCTTTCTACAACACCTTGAGATCCTGCCCAGAAACATCCCAAACAGGATCTGGGAGGCAGCTTTAGTGGAATACAACCTGCACCAAAATCAATGAAGAAATGTTTTGCTGAGAATAAAAACGCAGGCCTTGCTCTGGTTACAGAGACTTGGTGGTCTGCTAAATGGACCTTGGATCTTCTTCCGGCACTCGGCAAGGCAGGTCGCATATCTTTCTGCTCTTCCCTCCCTAAGTTTTTCCTACTCCCTGCTTGCTTTTCGTCTCGTCTGCGACCCTTCAGCGCTCACTCGAACCAATATGGAATTAATAAATTGGGCTGTTTCTTCAATGGATAAGATTTTTTCCACGAAGCGGACCGTGCCAGGAGAAGCTGTCTGTCCCTCCGACACACACGCGGCTGGATACGTGATGGACTCGTGGGGTCAGTGGCAGCCCATGTGTCTGACCGTCTTAAGTGTCGAAGACGTGGAGGATTTGTGGATTATTGGATTATTGGTAGCAACTGCTCTGTTTTTTGGCGTAAGCGGAGTTGTTTGTTACTGGAAGCTGAGGGAGGCTTCGGCAGCTATCAGCGCGCTGTCGGCACTACCTGATCAGCAAAATTCTCTGAACCGGGCCGTGAGCTCCTCATCCCAGCTGTTGTATGAGCTCAATCGCTCGCTTGGAGCAGTGGTGGACCACCGCGCACCTGCTGTCCGTTTTGGGACTTGTTTACAGCCACCCCGGATCAATCAAGGGACAGATGGAAGTTCATGAAGCGGAGCGGAGCAGAACCACATATTTGGATTTCTTTCGGCCATGAAACAGCACCACAGACTTGAAGGCGGCAGTGGAAAAGAACACTGTGGTCTATTGGATAACAAACAAGAACATTATCTGGCTTCTGCACATGTCCTTGAAAAGTAGGCTGTGGGAAGCCATTCTCCTGGAGTGTGGAGCTGAAGAGTCCCCCCCCCTCCCCCTCCCCAGAGATTTCTGTGAAGCCTCAGATAACACCCAGCTGCACATCTGCTGAACTCTGTGTTTGTCTGAAATTACTCACAGACTTATCTCCTTGCCTGCCGTCTCTCCATTTGTTATTGTAACTAAATGTGCTTCAGATATGGTTTTTACTGGATCACACGGTGTCTTGAAGACAAAATGTGATTCATCTTTTTTTAATATCAATGCTGTGAATCCCCGTGTCTCTGCCTGTTTTCCTGCTTTTGACCTTCATCTGGGGACAGATTGGGACTGGCCGCGCTAAGAGCATATCATGTGTTGATAAACATATCATGTGTTGATAAACATGTCATGTGCTTTGTTGAGCTGCAGCTTTTTGCACTCATTCTATCTCCTGGATGCTGCAACTACATATTTACGCTGTATTGGTGAAAATTGATGCAATGTTAATAAACCTTCTTGATTCTTGATTCTTGAAGACTCCATTTTCCTGTAGCAACTCTACAAAATACCATAGGGAATGCAGGTTTAAACCTTCTCAAGGGCCACAAGACATATGGACCGCAAACACCCCTATCTTGTCCACTCCTTGTAACCTGTCTGCCACCAAGGTTTTCAAAATGCATTGGCAACCTTTGCTAAGGAATTAGGCAAAGTCACCAAAGTCTGCCTCTTCAGTAGTGGGCTTGGTGGCCTGACTAAGGAGGTTCTCAAAATGTTCCTTCAATTGTTGATCAATATTCTGTGTCTAGGTTTGCAATTTTACACCCAAATCCAGAATAGCTTGCAACAACCCCTGCTTTTTGATTTTGATTGATTTTCCAGAACTGCCTGGAGGGCAACTGAAAGTTTGTTTTTTCCCATGGCTTCTCTGAATCCCTCCAGTGTCCAAACGTTTGCTTCCATTACCACAAAAGCAGCAGATCTTTTGACCATCTGTGATCTCTGTCCTCTGATACAGCTTTATAACCTCCATCTTCATTGAAGTTCACCAACAAGTCCTTCTGTTGTCATCACAACAGCCACCAATGACCTTCTGGATGTATCATGTAAGCTATACCGGCAGTGGAACATGGCCCGTTAAGATTTCACATCCCCAACCTCCCTCAGCTACAGTACCTCTCATGCCACCTAATCCAACCCAGCATCAGGTAGTAATCAGCTGACAGCTCTGTCCTTCCTTCACTCACATGTCCAACACATAAGGTTGCAGGTCTAATGACATGATTACGAAGTCAATCCTTGACTTTTTGCCCAAGGTGGCCTAGTTCGCCCGCAGTGAGTCCAAGTTTTAAAAAAAGCATAGCGGGGTCCAAAACATGAACATGCATTACTAACATTCCAATTGTTTATACTGGGGCAGCACGGTGGCTCAGTTAATTGAGCTGTTGCCTCTCAGCAAGAAGGTTGTTGGCTCACATCCTAGCCTGGCACCTTTCTGGATGGCATTTGCATGTTCTTTTCGTGCATGCGTGGGTTTTCTCTGGGTACTCCGGTTTCCTCCCACAACCCCAAAAAACATTCATGGTAGGCTGATATATGTAGTAACTCTAAATTGTCCCCTATATGTGAGTGACAGAGTAAATGGTTGTTTGTCTCGTTTGTCTCTATGTGTCCCTGTGATGGACTGGAGACTTGTCCAGGGGCATCCCACCTCTCACACAATGACTGCTGAACATAGACACCAGCGACTCAGAAAGGAAGAAGTGGGTAAAGATAACGAATATGGATGGTTCATATTGGACAACACAGTCCCTTGCACAAACATAAGCCAACATTAGAACAGCATTCAGAACCAGATCAGGGGGTTGGTCCTCCTGGTCATACCCCTCCAGAAACTCTATCACTAAAGGCACTCATGAGAATGACAAAATCCCTAGATGGCACCTTTTCTATACACCATCCAAGAAGGCTGGGTCCTCTGAACTGCTGCTAGGTGCGTATGTGCTAACAACCATCAGAACATTTACTCCTGCAGCTCAACGCTACAAAGAGACAGCCACAGACTTGTGAATATCCTCGCACCAACACAATGCCTATACCCCTTGAGCAACTCCAGAGCGAGAGATGGTCCAGTTTGGTTATGGAGCCAACACTGTGTGCGTGGGGGTGAGCCCAACGTTGGCATTGTTCTGCGGCTGCCTCACATACCAGCTAAGGGTGTGGCATTTCTCAGGAGCCCTGATTTACGCCCACTAAAGTTTCAATGACATACATCCTGTGAGATGCTTTACAATTCACATGCTGAATGTCTTGCTCCAACTTTTCAAACTAGAACGTTCAACTTCTTCAACTAATTATAAGGTCTTCTCTTCAAACTGAGCTCATATAAATTAGCGTAACGGGAAGAGTGAATATTCATGACGCAAGGAGGCAGGAGGCAGAGGTAAAGAAAAAAACTCTTCTGTATCTTTCAGCTAAATCAGGAATATTGATTAGATTCTTAACATGTTCATGTTTTATGCAAATGACTGCAGAAACTGATTAGAAGTGAAGCCTGACGGGAGAGAAAACCCTCTGTAAGTATGCATGCACTGTACTTGCAAAGAGTGTTTGTGATCGCAGAGATGCTGCTGAAGAAAGAAAAAATATGAGGTGTTGATCTGTGTGAAAAGGATGAGTCACTGTTTGAAAAAGTTTAGGCTCATCCATGGGCTGTGATGAGAAAACATACGGACAGCTGAAGACGCTTCTCTTGGCCTAAAATCAGAGGAGTGTTCTTGGATGTGAAATCAAGAAAAAACGGGTCTGAGGGAGAAGAAACGGTGGGATTGACACATTTACTGCCATGTTTTTCTACCATGAACTGCAATTTATTATGTTGTTAAAATGATAACAGTTCACAAGTGTTTAACATTATTATTTTCAGTTTTTAGGAGTCTCTTGAAGAACTGAAGGAGCTACACATATTCGGTCCCACATACATTTTCCATTTGAGCAGTTTTAATTACCAGTTTCTTCTTTAACGGGCTCCAATGATCGGGGTTAATTATGATGTGATAAAACAGCCGAGCTCGGCATTCCTTTCAACCCAGAGCTTTCAGCACGAACGGTTTGAGGTTCTGGTGACTGATTGAGTCTCACAAATGCTGGGATTCTTCCATGTAAAGCCACAAATAATTAGTTTTTCTTTTCTGATCAAGCCTCATTAACGAGTTAGAATAAACTAATTGACAAATGTGAACTTTGACCACAAATTCGGGGAAAAACTACTAAAATTAGATTTTTGTCTGTTTTTGTCTTTAAGCTTCTTCTTCTTTTGGTTTTTCACTCTTCAGGGGTCGCCACAGTGTCATCCTCCTTCATCTCACTCTGTCCTCTGCATCCTCGGTCCTCACTCCAACTACCTCCATGTCCTCTCTAACTACATCCATATAGCTCTATCTTGTCCTGGCAGCTGCATTTCTAACATCCTTCTACCAGTATACCCACTGTCCCTCCTCTGGACATGTCCAAACCATCTCAGTCTGGCCTCCCTAACTTTATCTCCCAGTTGTTCAACATGTGCTGTACCTCTGATTATCTCATTCCTGATCTTATCCATCCTTGTCACTCCTAAGGAGAACCTCAACATCTTCATTTCTGCCACTTCCAGTTCTTTCTCCTGTCTTTTTGTCCATGTCTCTGTCTCCAGACCATACAACATAGCTGGTCTCACCACTGTCTTGTAAATCTCTCCTTTGACATTTGCTGACACCTTTTTTGTCACAAATCAATCCAGAAACTTTTTTCCATCCACTCCATCCTGCCTGGACTCTCTTATTCACCTCTTTACGACCCCAAGTACTTGAAGTCCTGCACCTTTGTGACCTCTGCTCCTTGTAGCCTCACTGTTCCACTGGCCTCCCTCTCATTCACACACATGTACGATGTCTCACTACAACTGACTTTCATTCCTCTTCTTTCAAGTGCATACCTCCACCTCTCCAAGTTCTCTTCCACCTGTTCCCTGTTCTCACCACAGATCACAATGTCATCTGCAAACATCATAGTCCATGGGGATTCCTGCCTGACCTCATCTGTTAGTCGGTCCATCACCAGAGCAAACAAGAAGGGGCTCAGAGCCGATCCTTGATGCACTCCCACCTCCACCTTGAAGCTGTCTGTCACTCCTACAGCACATCTCACCACTGTCCTGCTGTCCTCATACATGTCCTGTACCAGTCTAACATACTTCTCTGCCACTCCAGATTTACTCATGCAATACCACACCTCCTCTCTTGGCATCCTGTCATATGCTTTTTTCTAAGTACACAAAGACACAATGGAGTTCTTTCTGATGACCTCTGTACTTCTCCACCAGCGTCCTCAAAGCAAAGATGGCATCTGTGGTGCTCTTTCTTGGCACACATTTTGACAAAAATTATATTTGCTTTTATGGTTTTCCAAATCCACTGAGATTTTATTGACAAGGCATCAAACTGTTCCAACCATTTCTGTTCCAGCGAGCAAGTCTTTTATCTCTTTCGGTAAAATTTAATTTTCAAACGTACAAATTGAATCCTGAAATGAGGTATGATTAAATTGTAGAGCATTAGCTCGATTGAAGGACATTACATTGCAACTGCTCATATATTTAATTTCTTTATAGTTGACGGCTTTTATTGCACATATTCCACTAATATGAAATCACTCTGTCAAAGAACAGCAAGTGGTTCACAGGAGGAGGAGGAAACTATACATGTGGGCAAAATACATCCAAGTAAATAGATTTGTCTTAATAAAGCTGGTCTGGTAAAAGTGTAGAACAGCTGAGAAAGTCTCATATTCTGGCACAAATACCGAACAGTGTGTTCTTAAAGCACTTTGAGACCATGGCTATGCTACATCCCCATTATTCTAGACATAAAAGCTGCTCCTATACAGTGCAAAATACATAATTACAGTGTAAATACATCCACATAAATGTTTTCTGAGGTCCACTGGCGAAGCAAAGCCTGGTTGTACAAAAGCATTCCAGGTAAAAGTAGAATACATTCAGGTAGAAGGATGAAGAACTTGTACAAACTGAAATCCTAAAGTAGCATCCCTTGACTGAACGTCGTTTGCCGCCTTGCAAGTCAAAGAGTTCCTTTCGTATTTTTTGTCTCTAAGCTTGCGTCCCAGTTGGTGTGTTGGGTACCACTGCATCAGTTGGTGCAGTGCATTTTACAGATACCAAGCTCAAATCTAGTGCTGTAGTAGCTGAGTCATCCCCAACACATAAGCTAAGGGCTACCACATCACGTAAGGTGTTTGATGGCGTGCAAGGCAATGAGCGACACAACAAGTATTCCTTGAAGGAAGGCTAGTTCCACTTGTTCTGTTTTAATACCTAAACTGAGACCAACAAATTAACCAAAGTCCATTTTCTGTTCATACACGTGTAAAATAAAAAATAAAAAGAGTAAAGCTGAGTGTCTTATTTGTGTTGTTATGCAACTTAGACCTTAAAAAACTCATTTGTGTCTTCATCACCTGTTGAATTCAACTCAATCACTTTCATCGGCTACAGTTCGTCCTGAAGGATGCTGCATATCTCTAACACTCCAGCTGCGCTTGGGTCAAAACAACCCACGAGGCCTCGATCTAAAAACTGAGGCCTCGTGGATCGTTTGGACCCAAGGGCAGCTGGATGTTTGACAAGTATTGGAAGGTGTGTTTTAGCGGGTTTACCTTAGCTGCCTGTCTGTTTTCATGTGGATTTTATTTTAAATTTTTTTTAAATGTTTTACTTTTCAGTTTTTAAATGGTTCAGTGGTTAAATTATTAGAGATGCACGATATTATCGGCATGGTATTGGTATCGGACGATATTAATGTTAAAGTTCAATATCGGACATTCCATCAAAATAACTCACTGATATAAAAGCTGTTTTTGTATCACAACTCAGTGACAAGGATGCTTGCAATGGCAGCACAACATGATGACGTCACGCACGCCTACCTGATCTGATCAGGGAGGAGAGGAAAATTCCAAAAGTCGATGGTGTGGAAGTTTTTTTTTTTCTTTGAGGATGTCGGATTCCGAAGATTTATGGACTAAGTTGAGCATCATTACATCATCCCCAGTCGAAGATATTTTTCCGACGTAACCTTACCCGAGTTACAAGCCGTCTTTCCAACATCATTGAGAAACTAACAGCTGATAGCACTTGGGTGAGTTTTACCACAGACATTTGGACGTCGTGTTAGCCCCGTTAGCATGATTAGTCTTACAGCACAATGGATACACAAAAACTTTGAACTTAAACAGGCTGTCCTTCATGCACAAGAGTGGAGAGGATCCCATACTGCAGCTAGGAACCTGGAACAAGCCTCCACAAGTGAGACAGCATTGCAGGTGACTAATGCTAATAAATAACATTTAACACTTTTCATTTAATATAAGTTATGCATATGGCTGTTACTAAATATATGTCACCAGCTCTTACAGCTATTACACAATTTTTGTAGCAAATAAGCCACAATAAGAGGGATATGTTCTGACAAAGGAAAGTACTGTATATAAAATATCGGTATTGGCCAAATAGCATCATATCGGATATCGGCCAAAAATCCAATATCGTGCATCCCTATTATTTCACCAAGCTGCACCGAGGTGCTCCAGCCAGTTAGTGCAGTTAAAAATAAAGAAAAGAAGGGGACCATTTTTTCTCGTGGCAAACCTAAGATTCACGCGGAATATTCATAATTATTTTTACTTTCACACGAGTGCAGTCTGAGTCCCAACAAGTCTCCTATGTCAGGATATTTCCTTGATTTTTTTGCTCATTTTATTTAAATTTTTTGTGTTTGTTTAATAAAAGTGTTTGTTTTATTGAAGGTTTTAATGTGTGACCTAACTTGTGAAGCACTTCGATTAATATTATTTTTTAACGTACTAAAGAAATACAAATTGACATTTATAAGTAGATAAAAATGGCTAAATGAACTGAGCAAATAAAGAAACATCTATGTATTTGATTAAAAACTGGAGAGGGCATCAAATTCTAATGTACATTCCTGTGCAACTTTTTTTAAAGCTGATATTAATAAATTAGAATTTTATTGTAAATTATTCTTCCGTACATTTTTGGCACATAACGCACTCTGCAATTTTGCTGCTGTTTCAACAATTCACATATGAAAACGTTCGGCTCATTCAGGACATTCCTGCTGTGGCTTTTCGTATTTGTACAGTTTAAACTTTATGAAATATTTTGCCTTTTCGGCCATGTTTTTCTCATTGAAAATGAATCTCATCCTTCGAAGTCTGTGCTGTTTAAAACCTTTTACTGCTCATTTCAGCTTTTGTTCCGGTTCAGCTTTTTTTTCAGCTTATTTGTTCTAATTTCAGCTTTCTTAGGCTCCGTTTAGCTTTTTACTGCTCATTTCAGCTTTTCTCTGCTATTTTTTTTACTCAGTTCATCCCTTTCTGCACTTTTTTTTTTTTTACTTCTTTCAACTTGTTTAATCTTTTTTTATGCTTATTTCAGCTTCTTTCTATTGCTTGTTACATATTTTTCTGGTAATTTTAGCTCTTTTTCCCCTCATTTCTGCATTTTAGTAGCCTGGTTAAAACCAGACCCTTGTCCTTCACTTCGCTTTGTACTAGGGTCTGGGATTTCTCCCATAGACAAGGATTTCTCCGGTCGATTTTTGACCGGACCAATCAGAGAACAGAAGGCGGAGTTTTGAACGACGTCGACTGACGTCGTCAGTTAAAATGGCTGCCGCCACGAAGGAATTTTCATGAAAACAAGGTAAAAAACTATTATTTCTTTGCTGAGAAAAAATATATTTCTTAGCTGACGTTATATCAGAAGTGTTCCTGAGCTTAACAGTTCCTAAATCAATTCACGAAATGGTCAAATCTGCTGGATTTAAATTGTTTCGGTTTGACATTTTCCAAACAGCCTCGGGTGCGCTACGAAAATAAATGATAAAAAATCGAATTTTATCTCAAATGTTTCATCTAGGCCAACAGTCAGTAAATTAGAGCCATATAATTACACACTGGTGGCAGAAAAAATATCCACCGAGTGGTTTCTGAGCTATTTATCTGAATAGCCTGGACCTCACCAAGCTAAACTAACAAAACTCCGCCTTCTGTTCTCTGATTGGTCCGGTCAAAAATCGACCGGAGAAATCGTTGTCTATGGGAGAAGTCCCAGACCCTAGTACAAAGCTAAGGGAAGGACAAGGGTCTGGTTTTAACCAGGCTAGCATTTTAGGCTTCTTTCTAATTAATTCAAAATTTTATGTTAATTTCAGTCTCTTTCTGCTCATTTATTTTCTATTCATTTCACATTTTTTTGTAATCTGTTCAGCCTCTCTGCCTATTTCAGCTCATTCTTCCAATTTCTGCATCATTTCTGCTCTTTTTAGCTTTTCCTACACTTTTCTGCTGTTTTACTTGCAGCTTCCCACTTTTATTTTCTGCTTTCAGCAAATGTCAGCTGTTCAAATTCAACTCACATCAACAGTTTAGTGATGAAACCTTTTCAGCTGGTTTCAGCAAAAAAACTCAGCAATAAGCTCTCACACTGAATTTTCACTTAATGCAGTGTTGACTTCAACCCTAACCCTAACCCTGCTTTTGTCTTCCACTTTTACCACTGAAAAATGATGGACTGCAGCTTCCAGCTCAGATTTTAGTTAAAGCTGACGTTCCTGTTAAAATTAGACTTTAAATGGACGTTGTAATTCATCCTAAATTAGACCCGTTCAGAACATCCTCCTGTTTTTGTCTCTTCAGTGATGAGTTATTCACCACTTTTTAAAGCATGTTTGTTGTTCTCTCCCGTTCATTACCCTTTTCTATGCAAATAAATAAATAAACAATTTAATTAAGACACACGTCTTTGTGTTTTCTCCTTCTGTCACTCAGATTCAGGCAGAATTTTGACGTCATCTTTTTTTACTGATGGCAACAAGGACGGAGCTTCTCGCCCGCCTCACCCTGTCCATGCGTACAGGATTTGGTTCTCGTAACTACCGTACAGACACTTGTTTTCGTTTCAGCGGGAGAATTGTGGACAGAGTGCATCAATTATTCAGCGACAAACAACGAGGCTGTAAAGTTTTTCTGACAGGACGTCCGTCACCCCTCAGAGCCTCTGGGAGGCTGCAGGGTCCAGAAAATCAGCCACGTCTTCCACGTGTCTCTCCGGTTGCGTGGTCCTCCGGTCCGAGATGAACCGAACCGGGACTTGCTGGGTGAAATTGATCATTTTGAACTGCGAGGGGCGAGGTGGGTGGGGGAGGGTGCTGATGAATCAAAGATTGCGTTTACCGTCTTAACTCTCCTCAGCTGTCTCACCTGTCCCTGCTTCATCCTCCCACTCATTTCTGTCTTTCCATTCTTCTCCACCCACCTCCTTCCTTTTTATTCCTTCTCTCCGTGCCCTCCGCCCACGATCTGTCCCCCTCCGTCTCCTCTCTGCAGCAAAGCCCTGTCGTCTCTCCTCCATCCACCATCGTCCACGAGCCAGCCTTTCTTTCTGGCCCCCGCAGGCGTCTGTTGGGCCATCATTAGCTGATCCTCTGGAGGCAGTAGTCGTTCTCGGTGTCCACGGAGCTGTTGTGGCCCGACGAGGGGTAGAGGTCACGGCGGAGCAGCCTGTTGGCGACAGAAACCAGGACTTTCCTGTACTCCTGGCGCAGGAGCGAGTAGGCAAACGGGTCGGACGCAGCCTTGCTGTACGTCAGGCACTTGCTGATGATCCCCCAGTGGCGGTTGATGTCCACAGACGGAAGGAGCTCGGCCAACCTGAGAGGATGAAAAACACGTTTTGATCGAGGTTCAGTTACTGTTTATCAGATGAGAAACACAAGCCTCGCGTGATTTTGTGAGTATGTGGTGCAGCTACTACCACGTCACGCTTTGGCTCAATGTGTGTCGAACTGACTGAGTTAGAGCCGTTTTTGTGTTGGCTAACGTTGGTTTTGAATTGGTTCAGCGTCTAAAGTTGATCAGTTGTAGACGTCCAGTGATTACATTCTGAAAGTTCATTCAAATCTGACCATATGAAATTTTGTTAACAGACACAACGGGTTCGGATGTTGTCAGTCCATACAATGGGCGTTATCAATTGTTATCATCCCCATTCGTAGCGGAGAATAGGTAACTACTACCTACTAGCATGTTTAACACAACGTTATCAGCGTTATAATCGCTGTGAGTAGGCAGCATGTTTCCGTCAACCCGGAAGTGTAGCGTTTTTGTTTTTTTCAGCTTATGTAGCAGTTTTCCTCAACCTAACCTTAAACCTGACCCAGAGGACCAACCCTAAACCTAACCCCCTTACCCTTGTGCCTAAACCTAACCAAGAGCCTAAACCTAACCCAAGACCCTTTACTCTAAACCTAACAACGTAGCTAAAGACGGAGCCTGCTGTCATCGCTTGTAACGGTGACAACGTACCTTTAAACCTCCTAGTAGCTACAGTAGGGGCATGCTGAGCGATAGGAATGGGGGTGATAATAAATGATAGGGGCCATTTAATGGACTGATAACATCCGAATGACAGACAAGCAGGGTTGACCAATTGGCGGACCGGGGGCCAAATCAGGCCCACGGGTGAGCTCAGTTAGGCCCACAAGTGGGTTCATTTAAATAAAACTAGATTTTAAATCACAAAACAAACTTACTTAATGACAATAATTGATGTCCGGCCCCTGAGCTCTTGGCTTCAGTAACTGTGGCCCCCTGAGCAGTTTAGTTGACTAACCCTGCTATAACATTTAGGCAGAAATTACACACTACTGTATAATTAGCACTTTGAGCACTTGTTCTGAAGGACTCTCAGCTACTACCATACCAAATTTTAACTCAGTACTGTACATGTATATGTGAAATTGACTAAACTGTAGCCTGATTCAAGATGGTTGCCACAGCCAACTGACCACAAACAAAAACAGCTGAAACTCAGTCATTCAGATAGATACTAACTAAAATTTGATGTGATAGTAGCTGAGAGCCATCTGCAACACAAAAAACCCACAAAGCTTTAATAAGAAATTTGTTGTCACTCAGAACAAAGAGTGGAATAGGAAATACTCTCCATCTGACCACTACACACACAATCATATACAGGTAGTCCTCGGGTTACGACGGTCTCGAGTTACGGCGTTTCGTGGTTACGACGCATCTCCCATAAAAATAAAAATAAAACATTTTAATTTAAAAAAAAATATTTTGAAAAGCCGAGTTACGCAGTTTCCGGTTTTATGTCGTAAACGTAGCGGCGGAGGAATACTGCATTGTACTCTCTAAAAAAGCTAAGTCTGGTCCTCTGGCTTAATTAAATTTAAAAAAACTGTACTGTGAATGCGGTTTTACGTCGTAAATGGAATGTGGAATATGGCAGATGGACCGAGCTGGACGGTGGTTTTACGTCGTAAACGTACTAGAGAATACGGCCGATGGACGGAGGAATACGGCGTCACCAGCATCCCGGTAGGCCATAACTATTTTTTCCCTTCATTATTGTCAGGATTTAGCTCAGGGAGCAAGATTAAACCCAGGGGTGCAGACAGAAGCTCGAGGAGGCCAAGGAGTAGTATAAAACATAATATTTAATGATATAAATGAACAGCTGACGATGCAGCAAAACACTTACATGAGTGAGGACTGGAGAGACACAGGGAAGACCCAACTATGCACCGACACTGACTGAGACACATAACAGGGCTTATATACACACAGACAGGACGAGACAAATTACAAACACCTGTGAGACAGACTGGGGATGATTGACAAGAGACAGGCAGGAAAACAAACAAGGAAGCCACAATCCTCACAGTACCCCCCCCTCAAAGGACGCCTCCTGGCGACCCCAGAAAACACCCAACCCAGGACGGGCAGAGGGAGGAACCGCAAGGAAGGCGGGCACAAGGAAAACACAAGGGCAAAAACAAAAAAAACAGTCAGACGAGACCCGGGAGCAAACAAAGACTAAGAAAAACTGAGGAAACTAAACACCAAGACCGGATCTAAGACTAAAGTACGGGGACTAAACACAAAGGCCTAAGACGAACTGCGGGAACTAAAGTCAAAGAGAGGAACTACGAAATTATCAAACGGTCAAAGAGGAAAACCAGGAGGTCGTCAGCAGGCAGGAGTCGATCCAGCGGGCGGCCCGGAGACCATCCATCCGGCAGGAGTCGAACCGGCGAGAGGCCGGGAGGCCGTCCAACAGGTAGGAGACTATCCGGCGGGCGGCCAGGAGACCGTCCATCACAAGGAGCACGAGGAATCATCTCAGGCGGGCGGTCGGAGAGCCGTCCAACACGAGGAGCACGAGGAGTCAACTCAGGCGGGCGGCCGGAGAGCCGTCCAACACGAGGAGCACGAGGAGCCGTTGCAACAGGCCGCGTGGAGGGCCGAGGAGCCTCTGCGACAGGCGGCGTGGGATAGTCGGGCGCCTGTGGAGAGGAGTCGTCGGGCGCCAACGGAGAAGAGTCGTCGGGCGCCAACGGAGAAGAGTCGTCGGGCGCCAACGGAGAAGAGTCGTCGGGCGCCAACGGAGAAGAGTCGTCGGGCGCCAACGGAGAGGAGTCGTCGGGCGCCAACGTAGATGAGTCGTCGGGCGCCAACGTAGAGGAGTCGTCGGGCGCCAACGTAGAGGAGTCGTCGGGCGCCAACGTAGAGACGGCCGACGAAGAGCCATCTGTACCCAACGAGGAGACGGCCGACGTAGAGCCATCTGCATCTGACGAGGAGTCGGCCGGCGAAGAGCCATCAGGTGAAGAGCCATCTGCACCTGACGAGGAGTCGGCCGGCGAAGAGCCATCTGCACCCGACGAGGAGTCGGCCGGCGAAGAGGCATCCACCGTCGTAGAGTCTGTGGTCATTGAGGGACGAAACCCCAACCTGGGCACTGGCGTAGGAGCCAGTCTGGGCGCAGGCGCCATTCTGGGCGCAGGCGTGGGAGCCATTCTGGGCGCAGGCGTGGGAGCCATTCTGGGCGCAGGCGTGGGAGCCATTCTGGGCGCAGGCGTGGGAGCCATTCTGGGCGCAGGCGTGGGAGCCATTCTGGGCGCAGGCGTGGGAGCCATTCTGGGCGCAGGCGTGGGAGCCATTCTGGGCGCAGGCGTGGGAGCCATTCTGGACGCAGGCGTGGGAGCCATTCTGGACGCAGGCGTGGGAGCCATTCTGGGCGCAG
The DNA here is from genome assembly GCA_038048925.1 of Garcialebias charrua. Classification (NCBI taxonomy): domain Eukaryota; kingdom Metazoa; phylum Chordata; class Actinopteri; order Cyprinodontiformes; family Rivulidae; genus Garcialebias; species Garcialebias charrua. Next base: position 33,379 of record JBBPBX010003098.1, on the reverse strand, counting down.
GCGATGAGACGTCTGCTGGCGGTGAGACGTCTGCTGGCGGTGAGACGTCAATCGTAACATGCAGACCCTCCATCGACATGGAGGCGTTGAGAGTGAGGGGACCCTCCATCGACGTGGAGGCGTTGAGAGCGCGGGGACCCTCAGTCGATGTCGAGATGTCTGCAACGCGGGGACCCTCAGTCGATGTCGAGACGTCTGCAACGCGGGGACCCTCAGTCGATGTCGAGACATCTGCAACGCGGGGACCCTCAGTCGATGTCGAGACGTCTGCAACGCGGGGACCCTCAGTCGATGTCGAGACGTCTGTAACGCGGAGACCCTCAGTCGATGTCGAGACGTCTGCAACGCGGGGACCATCAGTCGATGTCGAGACGTCTGCAGTACCCTCTGTAAACCTGGTAGTGGTATCGAGACCCTCTGGAGATGTAGAGGCACCCTGACCCTCTGGAGATGTCGAGGCATCGGGCGAGTCATGCGAGACATCAGGTGAGCAGACGTCTGCGGTATGGAGACCCTCCATCGGTGTCGAGACCTCTGGCTGCGAGACCTCTGGCTGCGAGACCTCTGGCTGCGAGACCTCGTGGGAGAAGTCCTCCAGGACCCTCCCGGGACAGGAAACATGAGGGGCTCCCTCCAGGGACCCATCGACACAGGTAACTGGAGGGGCTCCCTCCAGGGACCCCTCGACACAGACAACTGGAGGGGGTCCCTCCTGGGACGCCCCGGCATAGGAAACTGGAGGGGGTCCCTCCCGGGACCCCTCGGCACAGGAAACTGGAGGGGGTCTGTCCCGGGACCCCTCGGCACAGGAAACTGGAGGGGATCCCTCCCGGGACCCCTCGACACAGGAAACTGGAGGGGGTCCCTCCTGGGACCCCTCGACACAAGGAACTGCCCCTCGGCACAGGAAATGGAGGGGGTCTCTCCGGGGACCCCTCGGCATAGGAGACTGGAGGGGGTCTCTCCCGGGACCCCTCGACACAAGGAACTGGAGGGGGTCTCTCCTGGGACCCCTCGGCACAGGAAACTGGATCGGGACCCTCCGAAGACGTGGAGGCGTCGGGACCCTCCGAAGACGTGGAGGCGTCGGGACCCTCCGAAGACGTGGAGGCGTCGGGACCCTCCGAAGACGTGGAGGCGTCGGGACCCTCCGAAGACGTGGAGGCGTCGGGACCCTCCGAAGACGTCGAGGCGTCGGGACCCTCCGGAGACGTCGAGGCGTCGGGACCCTCCGGAGGCGTCTGGACCCTCAGGAGACGTCGAGGCGTCGGGACCCTCAGGAGACGTCGAGGCGTCGGGACCCTCAGGAGACGTCGAGGCGTCGGGACCCTCAGGAGACGTCGAGGCGTCGGGACCCTCCGAAGACGTCGAGGCGTCGGGACCCTCAGGAGACGTCGAGGCGTCGGGACCCTCAGGAGACGTCGAGGCGTCGGGACCCTCAGGAGACGTCGAGGCGTCGGCGGCGCTGGGACCCTCAGGAGACGTCGAGGCGTCGGCGGCGCTGGGACCCTCAGGAGACGTAGAGGCGTCGGCGGCGCTGGGACCCTCAGGAGACGTAGAGGCGTCGGCGGCGCTGGGACCCTCAGGAGACGTAGAGGCGTCGGCGGCGCTGGGACCCTCAGGAGACGTAGAGGCGTCGGCGGCGCTGGGACCCTCAGGAGACGTAGAGGCGTCGGCGGCGCTGGGACCCTCCGGAGACGTAGAGGCGTCGGCGGCGCTGGGACCCTCCGGAGACGTAGAGGCGTCGGCGGCGCTGGGACCCTCCGGAGACGTAGAGGCGTCGGCGGCGCTGGGACCCTCCGGAGACGTAGAGGCGTCGGCGGCGCTGGGACCCTCCGGAGACGTAGAGGCGTCGGCGGCGCTGGGACCCTCAGGAGACGTAGAGGCGTCGGCGGCGCTCTCTGGAACCGGTGGTTCTGGAGCTGAACCAGTACCAGGAGACGAGTCTGCAGGCGAGGAGACCACCGTCGAGTCTGCAGGCGAGGTGACCACCGTCGAGTCTGCAGGCGAGGAGACCACCGCCGAGTCCGCAGGCGAGGAGACCACCGCCGAGTCCGCAGGCGAGGAGACCACCGTCGAGTCCGCAGGCGAGGAGACCACCGTCGAGTCTGCAGGCGAGGAGACCACCGTCGAGGCTGTAGTCGAAGAGGAGTCGTCTGCAGCCGAAGAGGAGGAGTCGTCTGCAGCCGAAGAAGAGGAGTCGGCAGGTCCTCTTTGCCACCGATCCCTGCCGCGGCGACGACGTGGTCCAGGACCAGAACAGAAACCCTTCCCGGACACAGGAACTCCCTCATAACGGGTCGCAGAAAGGGCATCAGCCAAGACCCCCTTAGAACAGGACCCTGCAGGTGGGACTGCAAGTGGTGGGGAGACAGAGGAAAAACCCAGAACTGATCTTGAACAGGAAGCTGGGGCTGTTTCTAAGATGGAATGAATCTCCATCAGGATACAGTGGTATGAGGGGATGGATGTGAGACCATGTACTGATAATAACAGTTTTTTGGCTAAAGTGAGGTTTAGTTTTGAACAGTCCGGATTATTTTTGGCTGAGGAAAACAGTTTTTCAAGGTTGTAATTTATGTGATTTATTGTGGCAGTGTCTATCACCCCTGAAGACACTCCTGGGGTGACCCCTGCTGGAGTGATGGAGTTTTGTTGTTTTGGCTGATTGACAGGTTGGCCCCCCTTCACCTTGTCTCTGGACGAACGGGGGGAAGAGTGAGAGGGGACAGAGCTGAGTCTCGATGAATCTGTGTGTGTAGGTGAGAGGTCAAGGTCCGCCCCCACGAAAACATCAGAACCTGGTTCGGAAAAGTCAGTCTCGCTGAACTGAACAGGAACAGCCCGGAGTGATGGTGAGGTACTGGACCCTGCCCTCACCGGAACCCTGGAAGGTGAGGCGACAGGACCCTCCCCCGAGGAAGCGCTGGGACTGACCTTAGGAAGTTCGCTTCCGCCGAACCGAGCCGGAACCGCCGAAGGCGCCGGAACCAGCGCATTGGACCGCTTCCGGGTTCGTTTTCGGCCGCTCCGGTGGCGACGATTAGGCTGAGGGACAGGCATGGAGCAGAGCTCGTCCTCCGGTTCCGCGTCCTCTCCCGATGTCCACCCAGAGTAGCTGAACTGAGCCGAGGAGGAGAGGGGACTGGAGTCATGGGACACGTTGTCCACCCGGAGCTGGGTCCTTCGTTCCTCGAGTACCAAGAGAGGAGAAGATAATATTTCCACGTCCTGGCAGAGATCATGTGTTGACACGGGTTGGACCTGGAACCCGCCACAGCGGAACATGGTCTCCTCCATCTGTGTGGACTCAAGAGGACAGGTAGGAACAACCTTCTGTCTGCTGGGCTTTTTTAATGGTCGGTGCATAATGTCAGGATTTAGCTCAGGGAGCAAGATTAAACCCAGGGGTGCAGACAGAAGCTCGAGGAGGCCAAGGAGTAGTATAAAACATAATATTTAATGATATAAATGAACAGCTGACGATGCAGCAAAACACTTACATGAGTGAGGACTGGAGAGACACAGGGAAGACCCAACTATGCACCGACACTGACTGAGACACATAACAGGGCTTATATACACACAGACAGGACGAGACAAATTACAAACACCTGTGAGACAGACTGGGGATGATTATAATAATAATAATAATAATGAATTCAATTTATGATTGACAAGAGACAGGCAGGAAAACAAACAAGGAAGCCACAATCCTCACAATTATGGCTCCCAAACGTATGTGTTTTTTGATAATTATGTAGGGTACTGTGTTAGGATAGGCTAAGTGCTTGGTAATACTGTACTGTACATGTATATGGTGCAGTATGTACGTATATTTCGACTTACGTCGAAAATCGGTTTACGACGCTGCGTAGGAACGGATCTACGTCGTAAGTTGAGGACTACCTGTATATGTATATATATATAGTGTATATATATATATATATATATA
>JBBPBX010003098.1:0-29345 GCA_038048925.1 Garcialebias charrua | reverse complement strand
CAGTACATACATTTGAAGGACTTGATCAGCTGGTTTCGCAACAAAATGGATCAACTTCTCCCAACAGGAGTCAGGGTAAGGAGGACCCTTTATACCTCGACGGAAACAAATTGGATTCATGATGACAACTGGATTCTGCTGTTTGGGTTGGTGAAATCTGGATTGTCTACATTGTAGACAAATTTGTAGACTCTACAAATTCGTGTGGATGTGTCGAAGCTTGGCAGCACTCAGACTTAATTATGTGGAGCTGCGTCAGAGAGCTGGAGCAGGCTGTTATCAGGACCGTGGACTCTCTAGCAGCACACATGAAAGTGGGAATATCTTGGAGAAGCTGTCGATTTTGGCTTTGGCGTAAGGAATCAATTCGGCTGTTTGAAGCTTTCCATCTGAGAACTTTTACCAGCAAGTCTTTAAAAGGCAGAAACAGATACTCACAAGTTCTGCCTGGCCTAAAATGTAGCCTTGATGATGGGCTTATCTCAACTCCTCCTGGCATGTTTTGAAAAAACTAAGATGTTTTGTCTGTCTCCTCACCCCTCCCTTTCCCACGGCCGTGGACATGTGATAGAACCTCAACCGAGCTGATGATAAATACCACCTCTTATCTGGACAATAGCTGGTTGGGGTGGGGGTGCTCTGGACTATGCTATGACTTCCCTTTAAAATTCATTGACTTCACCAGCTATATGTACATGTATCACATCTATTTATGTTGTTGTGCTGTGGTAGGTTTTTTCGATGCCTCAAACCTGTCTAGGACATGGTGTGAGAGATCTTATCCAATTGTCCATCATTATCCATCATTAGTCTTTTATACCATATCTCCTCACGTTTTCTTCCCTTTTCTCATCTAAGCAAAATATTATTCTGAATAAGAATAAGAGGGCTGCGCTTTTATAGTAGCAGCTTCGTGCACTCCGCCCATCTTTCGAACGACTGTACATACATGTTCTCACTGTACCTCGGTGCAATGACAATAAAGTTTATTCTGATTTTGATTCTGAACTTCTACTCACTTCAATTTGTTGAAATAAAAACATTAAGGTTTTCTTGCAGTCTCTCTTCAATTCCAATCCAGAAAAACACTAATCTAAAAAAATAAATAAAAAAAAACTCTTCAAATCCCTCAGCGACGAGAGACATCAGCATATTGCTTGTATAAAACTTTGGTATACCCAGTGGGGTAGGGGGTGCAGTGGATACACATTCCTTCAAAAGAAGTGCTAGTTTTAGTTTACGTTTCAGTTTCAAATGTTTTTCAAAAAACGTTTAAAAAAGTCGTGATTCAAAACAACTGATGGTTTTAACCCATTATTTACAGGAAAAAAAACTTCATTTTAAGACAACTAACTTCTCGTTCAAATATATATATAAGGAAAGCATGTCCTCACTCTGTCTCCAAAAACCTTTGGCTGATGCTTCGCCTCTTTTCTCGACTGTTTAGTCGACTTCACGGTGCTGTTGGGTTTATTTTAGAGTTACAAACAATGGGTGACTAATCCTCTAATTCACGGCGCTGAGAGTTTTAATGACAAACGGCATGTCGGGAACAAAAGTGCTGAAACTCGTGTTTGTTGTGGTAGCTCTGTAACATCTCTGCAGGAGAAAAACCACCAAGCTGATGAGTCTGAAAACAAACACGTGGGCGTTTTCTGGTTTACTCTGAACCAGTCGAGGTAACTGAGCTGTGTTATAAGTGGCCTCATGAATATTTGAAGCCGTCGCACACGAGTTTTGGCAGCCAATTAAATCATTTATGAGTCAGTGTCGGTCCGGACTTACCTTGTAACGACATAAGGGGCGAAGCAGATGATAAACGAGCCGATGAAGGTGCTGATCTTCTTTGTGGCTCTCTGCTTTCTCCTCTTCTGCTCGACTAAGCACCTCTGTTTGACACTGGAAACAGAAAAGAACATGTTAAAAAAAGTGCAACACATACAATCAATTTGACCTCATCTGGTCTTCAACAGTTTTTTTAAATGAAGCCAATCGAACCTTAAGTGAAGACAAGTGGTACGCCGATGTCCCCCATCGCTGAGGGATTTGAATAATGAATGTTTGTAGTGTTCAAGATGAGTGTTTTTCTGGACTGGATCAATTTTTGATAGGGACTTTTTTTTTGTGCATAGATGCAAGTCGCCCCCTCATCAAGTTATTGTGCTCACACCGTGCACAGATGGACAGACCAGTGCAATAATGCACTGGACTGGTTTAGTTCAGTCCCATTTACTTAGCTAAGCATAATTTCTGTGTCTGTCTTGGTAACCACGTGTCCTCCTCTGCTCCTCTTTTGTGTGGGGTTCCGCAGGGCTCCATTTTAGGCCCCCTCCTCTTCACGGTGTCCCTGCTCCTTCTGGGCTCTATGTTTAGAAAATATGGGATCTCCTTTCATTTTTATGTGGATGATACACATATGTCCCACTAAAGAAACATGACTCTAACTCACTGGGCCCTCTGTTTTCTTGTCTGGAGGACATAAAAGCCTGGATGACTGTGAACTTAATAATAATAATAATAAATTCAATTTATAACGCACTTTTCATTAGTGAAAATCTCAAAGTGCTACACACATTGAATGCTACACACATTCATACACCGGTAGCGGCAGACTACCATGCAAGGTGCTTTCCAGTCCTACCGGGAGCAACTCGGGGTTAAGTGTCTTGCCCAAGGACACAACGACACATGGTGTGGGGAACCGGGATTCGAACCGCCAACATTCCGATCGGGGGACGACTGCCATTACCACTACGCCACGGCCGCCCCTTTTTATGTACTTATTCAAGTTTAATGAGGAAATGAGTGAGGTGGTGGTCATTGGAAGCTCCATTGAGCCTCCCAATGTAGATGCTGGTTCCTTGGCCTAGTATGTAAGGTCATCTATTACAAACCTAGCGGTCAAAATCAATGCTGGACTAAAGTTAGAAGATCACATCAGAACAGTTGTTAAATATATGGGACATGAAAGTTTGACAACATTTCTCCTAGTCTCCCTGCATGGGCTGCCTGTACATTTTAGGATTCATTTTTAAATTATTTTAGTTGCTTTTAAAGCTCTAAATTGACTTGCCCTGCCCTATCTATCTGTCCGAGTTGCCACATCCATACACACCCTCTGATCCCTCAAGTCATGTGATCAGCTGCTCCTGAGTGTGCCGAAGACAAAGAGTAAGTTCAGAGGAGACCGTTCTTTTGCTGAGGCAGCTCCTAAATTATGGAACAAGCTTCCCTTGAACATCAGACAGACGTCTTCCTTGTCTGTTTTTAAATCCCTTCGTAAAACTCATCTCTTCGCACTGGCCTTTGATACATCTGTGATGATGACTTTTAATTACGGTATTTCAATTATTCTTTATTGTCCGATTGTTTTATTATGTGTACAACCAAGGGTGTCAGAAGCATCCGTAATGTGGGGGGGATACAATAATGTGTGCGCGTAAAAAAATGTACACTAGTGTACAAAAAAAGCAGCATTTCACCTAGATTTCCTTTAATTCCACACATTTAAAGCATGTTTCTTACCAAGTTTGTGTGAATTCAGCTGTGGGTTTTAAAGCTATTTTAACTTTAATAGACTTACAGAGCATCAGGTCGTCACTATTTGTGTTTCTAGAGAAATAAAAAACATCACCACTGGACTTTTTTTTTTTTAAACCGGTGTTCAACATTCCTCATCTGAATGATGTTTCTCACGAAGCTTCAGGACAATAAGGTGTGGGGTTTTAAAGACATTGTATTGTATTGTATGGTATGATATGGTACTGTATGATATGGTACTGTTTTCCTTTTACTTTTTATTGATGGATGTAACTGGGACCCTGTGTACATAATCTCGTTTCATCACATGTATCACATGTGGTGCAAATGACAATAAAGATTCTCTGACTCTCTGACTCTGTCTGAAAACCTGGGGCCTCATGTACAAAGACTTGCGTGGATTTCTTACTGAAAAGTGCCGTACGGTCAAATCCAGAAAAGTGTGTACGCACAAAAAAATCCAGATGTATCAAACTGTGCGTACACCGGAATCCACGCACATTCCTTTTGTACATCACAATCAACGTGGAACTGAGCGCACGTGAGACACCTCCCCTGACACGCCTTCATTTACATATGTTAAACAGATGCAAATTACTTCCTGCATGTGTGAAGGACATGTTTGTTTGATCCCTGCGCGATCAGAAATCATTTCTAGATTCAGGAAAATAATGAATTTAATATAATATGAGTGAGGAAAATAATCCTAAGTAAGAATAGTAATAAAATGTGTTCATCACGCAAAGAACGAGTGATTGTGTGTCGGTATTTGTGTGTGCGCGCACCCTGCTTTGGTGCGCAACGGCTCATCCATTCATTCTGAGTGAAAATATTAACTTTGCGCACGAGTTTATTACCATAATTACTGTAAACACAGAGGAACTTAGATGTTTGGTTGAACATAGATCTTTGTTTATTTAATACAGTAGATGATATGAAGAAACGAGTCTGTGCGTCTCAGTTTTCATGACATGACGTGATGTTGGAGTCTCCAAACGCTGCGTGCACCACAGCCTTTGTGCGCAGTCTGTTTGTCTGTGAAGCTTTCTACTCTCCTACAAGTTATAATGGTGTACTTTCACGTGTCATTTTGGAGAAATCTACAATAAACGCAGATTATTAAACACCTCCACTGCCGTGTAACACCGGCGAGGGTGCGCGCGCTCCAAACCGCGACCACTCAGCCTTTGGAATCATATGGATGAGACCATTCTATTGGACATGATCCGGCTTTGTGTGGACTGGAATGGCACAGTCCCGATCGACCTGCCAGCTCCCTCTGGAAAGCTCGGGAACAGTTTGATCGCTGCTTCTGCACGCGTTGTGCACGGTTCCTGCGTTGTGCTCCAGAGCGCAGCAGTGCCAAAATGAAAAAGGATTATTCCTGAAAACGGCTGATAAGCCATATCATAGATCAGAAAATTCTATCTGTTTATAAATAAATGCTCTGCGTGTTACACTATTTATTATATCCTCCAATAAGGCTGAATCTGTTCCTGTTAAATGTATTTTTTGCACAACTGTGCGCGTCCTTTATTTGCGTCCATGTGGATGTACTAATTGTTATCATGTGTGTTTGGTGGGAATATTAATCACTTTCACATCATGAACAGTTAATAATAATAATAATATTAATAATAATAATAATAATAATAATAATAATAATCCATCCATCCATCCATCCATCTTCTTCCGCTTATCCGGGGTCGGGTCGCGGGGGTAGCAGCCTAAGTAGGGAGGCCCAGACTTCCCTCTCCCCAGCCACTTGGAGCAGCTCCTCCGGGGGAATCCCAAGGCGTTCCCAGGCCAGCCGAGAAACATAGTCCCTCCAGCGTGTCCTGGGTCTTCCTCTGGGTCTCCTCCCGGTGGGACGTGCCCGGAACACCTCACCAGGGAGGCGTCCAGGAGGCATCCTAACCAGATGCCCGAGCCACCTCAACTGGCTCCTCTCGATGTGGAGAAGCAGCGGCTCTACTCCGAGTCCCTCCCGGATGACTGAGCTTCTCACCCTATCTCTAAGGGAGAGTCCAGCCACCCTGCGGAGAAAACTCATTTCAGCCGCTTGTATCCGAGATCTTGTTCTTTCGGTCATAACCCAAAGCTCATGACCATAGATGAGGGTGGGAACGTAGATCGATCGGTAAATTGAGAGCTTTGCCTTTTGACTCAGCTCTCTCTTCACCACGACAGACCGGTACAGCGCCCGCTTCACTGTGGATGCTGCACCTATCCGCCTATCGATCTCACGCTCCAGTTTTCCCTCATTCGTGAACAAGATCCCGAGATACTTAAACTCCTCCACTTGGGGCAGGACCTCCTCCCCGACCCGGAGAGGGCATGCTACCCTTTTCCGGCTCAAGACCATGGCCTCGGATTTGGAGGAACTGATCCTCATCCCGGCCGCATCGCATTCAGCTGCAAACCGCTCCAGCGAAAGCTGTAGATCACGAGCTGATGAAGCCAATAGGACCACATCATCTGCAAAAAACAGAGAAGCGATTCTAAGGTCACCAAAACGGATCCTCTCAACACCTTGGCTGCGCCTAGAAATTCTGTCCATAAAAGTTATGAACAGAATCGGTGACAAAGGGCAACCTTGGCGGAGTCCAACTCTCACCGGAAACGAGCCTGACTTACTGCCGGCAATGCGGACCAAGCTCTGACACCGGTCGTACAGGGACCTAACAGCCCTTATCAAAGGGCCTGGTACCCCATACTCCCGGAGTACCCCCCACAGAACCCCCCGAGGGACGCGGTCGAATGCCTTCTCCAAGTCCACAAAACACATGTAAACTGGTTGGGCAAACTCCCACGCACCCTCCAGGACCCTGCTGAGGGTGTAGAGCTGGTCCAGTGTTCCACGACCAGGACGAAAACCACACTGCTCCTCCTGAATCCGAGGTTCGACTATCCGACGGACCCTCCTCTCCAGAACCCCTGAATAGACCTTACCAGGGAGGCTTAAGAGTGTGATCCCCCTATAGTTGGAACACACCCTACGGTCCCCCTTTTTAAATAGGGGAACCACCACCCCAGTCTGCCAATCCAAGGGAACTGCCCCCGATGTCCACGCGATATTGCAGAGTCGCGTAAGCCAACACAACCCTACAACATCCAGAGCCCTAAGGAACTCCGGGCGAATCTCATCCACCCCCGGAGCCTTGCCACCGCGGAGCTTTTTAACCACCTCGGCGACCTCAGCACCAGAGATCGGAGAACCCGACCCAAAGTCCCCAGGCTCTGCTTCCTCAGTGGAAGACGTGCCAGTAGGATTGAGGAGGTCTTCGAAGTATTCCGCCCACCGACTCACAACATCCCGAGTTGAGGTCAGCAGCACGCCACCTCCACCATAAATGGTGTTGGTCTCGTACCTCTTTCCCCCCCTGAGACGCCGGATGGTGGACCAGAATCGCCTCGAAGCCGTACGGAAGTCATTCTCCATGGCCTCTCCGAACTCCTCCCACGCCCGAGTTTTTGCCTCAGCAACCACCCGAGCCGCATGCCGCTTGGACTGCCGGTACCTATCAGCTGCTTCCGGGGTCCCACAAGCCAAAAAGGCCCAATAGGACTCCTTCTTCAGCCTGACAGCATCCCTCACTGCCGGTGTCCACCACCGGGTTCGAGGGTTGCCACCTCGACAGGCACCAACAACCTTGCGGCCACAGCTCCGATAAGCTGCCTCGACAATAGAGGCGCGGAACACGGCCCACTCGGACTCCATGTCCCCCGCCTCCCTCGGAACGTGTTCAAAGCTCTCCCGGAGGTGGGAGTTAAAGCTCCGTCTTACGGGAGACTCTGCCAGACGTTCCCAGCAGACCCTCACGATACGTTTGGGTCTGCCAGGTCTGACCGGCATCCTCCCCCACCATCGGAGCCAACTCACCACCAGGTAGTGGTCAGTAGACAGCTCCGCCCCTCTCCTCACCCGAGTGTCCAAGACATGCGGCCGCAGATCAGATGAGACGACAACAAAGTCGATCATCGAACTGCGACCTAGGGTGTCCTGGTGCCAAGAGCACATATGGACACCCTTATGCTTAAACATGGTGTTCGTTATGGACAATCCATGACGAGCACAGAAGTCCAATAACAGAACACCACTCTGGTTCAGATCAGGGGGGCCGTTCCTCCCAACCACACCCCTCCAGGTCTCACTGTCATTGCCCACGTGAGCGTTGAAGTCCCCCAGTAGAACAAGGGAGTCCCCAGGAGGCGCACTCTCCAATACCCCCTCCAAGGACTCCAAAAAGGGTGGGTAGTCTGAGCTGCCGTTTGGTGCATAGGCACAAACAACAGTCAGAGCCCGTCCCCCCACACGTAGGCGAAGGGAGGCTACCCTCTCGTTCACCGGGGTGAACCCCAACGTACAGGCACCAAGATGGGGGGCAACCAGTATGCCCACTCCTGCTCGGCGCCTCTCACCAGGGGCAACTCCAGAGTGGAAGAGTGTCCAACCCCTCTCAAGGAAACTGGTTCCAGAGCCAGAGCCATGCGTTGAGGTGAGTCCGACTATTTCTAGTCGGAACCTCTCAACCTCACACACTAGCTCAGGCTCCTTCCCCACCAGAGAGGTGACATTCCATGTCCCAATGGCCAGCTTCTGTAGCCGAGGATCAGACCGCCAGGGTCCCCGCCCTCGGCCGCCACCCATCTCACATTGCACCCGACCCCTTTGGCCCCTCCCACAGGTGGTGAGCCCATGGGAAGGGGGACCCACGTCTCCTCTTCGGGCTGTGCCCGGCCGAGCTCCATGGGTAAAAGCCCGGCCACCAGGCGCTCGCCAGCGTGCCCCACCTCCGGGCCTGGCTCCAGAGTGGGGCCCCGGTGACCCGCGTCCGGGCGAGGGAAAACTTAGTCCATTAATTGTACTCATCATAGGGGTTTTCGTTTTAATAATAATAATAATGAATTCAATTTATAACGCACTTTTCATTAATGAAAATCTCAAAGTGCTACAAGGTGCAACATAATTAAATGTCAATAAAACAAATAATAAAACAATTAAAATCAACAACAGTATCAGCTAAGATCAAAAGTAGAATCATGAGGAGTATAGTATGCTCGGTTGAAAAGAAAGGTCTTCAAGCCGCTCTTAAAGTCAACCACAGACTGTGGGGCTTCAGTTTCTCTGAATCACCTGTAAGTGTCGCCAAAGGAACAAGAACCACAGAAACGTGCGTACGCGTGCTCTGGAGCTGGCGTGGAAATGTACTTGGATGCGCACATATTCACGTTCAGTTCAGTTTTGATACATACGGGGTTTTGCGTGGATAGTGACGCACGCAAGGATTTTGTGCGCACGCACGGTTGATACATGAGGCCCCTGGAGTGGAGTTTTAGTGGCTTAAGTATTCTCCTATTAATCAAGTGGAATGAATTTGTTCACAAAGAGAAAAAAACTGCGCCGACTGAACTAATGTTTCATAGTAACGTTTTTTTAATGTGTGGGGGACATGGCCCCTTCACATATAATGGTTGCGACTCCTATGTGTACAACACTTTGGTCCAGTGGGTGTTTAAAGTGCTCTACAAATAAAGCTGGTATGGTATGATACAGTATGGTATGGTACAATATGGTAATGGTATGGTAAGATATGGTACAGTACAGTATGGTATGTGTAATGTTATGTCTGCTCCTCAGTGTGGACACCATCCAGACGGGCAGCACTTGGAGATACTTAGTCAGGCTTTATTAACTCTTGAACACCAACACATGTACAACTCACGAGCGTCACTCTACAACCAACGGTGCATCATCTAATGTGTCCCCTAGTGCCCCAGTACCAACACATTGGTTCCTAGTGTCTGCTCACACAACATCTCCCCTTTTTAGCTTAGCTTCCATACTAATGCTTTTAAACTTAAATTGTCCTTGTTGAATTATAAACATGCTGAACAGACATACCAACACCCTTTTAAATGCTTTTACCAAGTGAACCGATTATACTAGCACTTTGTCCTTAATATTACAAACAACTATAACATTGACCTATCTAGGGGTCAGGGTCGACTACCTGGGTCCCCAGAGCTGTGCAGGGATTATTCTGCCCTGTGGGCCACAGCTCACTTCTCTAGGAATGCTGTTTACAAGTCCAGTCTCTGCAGGATGCGAACAACCCGTCCTGACCCGCTTTATTTTCTTTGATGGAGGCGGGTCTTCAGGAACTGGACCTGAACCTTCAGTCTTTTCTTTTCTCTTCTTCTTTTTCTTCTTCTTCTCTTTCTTCTTCTCTTTTTTCTTCTTCTTCCGTTTCTTTGGAGGATGGTTTTCTTCTGAACTTTCATCAGGCTCAGTTTTTACCATCTGTGGTGTTTGGTCTTCTGGTACCGGGTCGTCTTTGGGTTCCTTTATGGTTTCTTTTTGCTTCAGTTTTTCTCTTCCTGCAGGTGGGTTGATGCTTCTAGACTCCAACATCGTCCTCACTCTTTTCATCTGAAGCTTCAGTCTCTCTTTCAGGCTGAGCTTCCTCTTCCAACGTCTCTTCGTTTTGGTCGGGAGCAGAGAGGATTGTTCCTCGGCGCCCTCTGCTGGGGAAGCTTCAGACTTCAGCTCCTTGTTGCTCTTCTGTGCTGTTTCTGTCGGACTCTCCTCCACATCTTTAACCTTCTGGTTCCTGGTCTCTCTGCAGGACTCCTCAGGCTGTGACTCCGGCTCGGATGCTTCGATGATGAAGACGTCATCGTTAACATATTCTTGCGTTTCATCTTTTAGTTTTTTCATGTCAGCCTCCAGCTCTTTAACACTGTCTATGGGGTGCAGCAACCCTAAAGCTTTCACTTGCAGGGCTTCACCACTTGGACCACACAAGGGCTTGTCTGCTTCGGTAAGTGGGCCATGTGTGTCTTTCGAGTAGGTGGCTGTTGGTATCACAGTCACATCTGCTCCCGTGTCCAGTTTGAATGTGATGTTTTTGCCGTTGATTTCCAGCGTTTTTTTCCAGTTGTTGGGGCGTTCTCCTGCTGATACTGCTCCCAAAAACAGTTTGTCGTCCTCCAGTGCGACGTCCTCATCCTTCTGGACTGCTCCCACTCTGGCTGATCTGCACACAGCTGCAAAATGTCCCTTCTTTCGGCATTTCCTGCACTCTGCGTCTCGTGCTGCACAGTTCACTTTGTTGTGTGCAGGAGATTTACCACAGCGTCCACAGTACTTGTATCCTTTTTGGATCTCACTCTGTCTGCTTGTTTCGTGTGGTTTATGTGCTCGGTTATCGCTGAAAGTTCTTTTCTTGAAATTTAATAAGTCCACGTTAGCATGCTGTGTCATTCCTGTCGTCTCTCTCACGACTGGTTGTTGTTTCTTAATCTCTTCATGCTGTCTTATTTGTTGCACCGCCTTTTCTAACGTTAGTCCACTGTCCATCTGCAGTTTCTCTGACAGGCCCTGGTGCTGTATGCCCGCCACCAACCTGTCTCTTATCATTTCGTCTTGCAGTGGTCCATACTGGCAGTTTTCTGCTAACTTATAGACTGCGCCTATGAAGGATTCAGCTGATTCACCAGCATCTTGGCTTCTTTTGTTAAAACGTGCCCGCTCATATATAACGTTGTATTTGCCAATAAAGTGTCTGTCAAAAGCTTCTTTTACACACTTGTATTTCTTAAGCTCATCCTGACTCAATCCCAGTGTTCCTAAAATGTCATCCGCTTTATCGCCCATCGTGTAAACTAACGAGTTCACTTGATAGCTTTCGTCTTTACCGTCCAATCCAGCTGCTATCCGAAACCTTTCGAAGCGGCGAATCCAGTTGGGCCATGACGAATAATCGCTGAAATCTAAGTTTTCAGGTGGGTTGATCGAAAACAGGGAATCCATCCTCTGTTCGTCGTGTCCGCGGCGTTAGCTTAGCAGTGTCGTCCACGCGGCGTTAGCCTAGCACACTCGTTCACTCGGCGTTAGCTTAGCTCCTCGTTCACTCACGGGACGCGCCGTGTTAAAACTGCTGCTTTCTCACCGACGTCGACGTTGCGGAGACGGGCTTCTTCACTTCTGACACCATGTAATGTTATGTCTGCTCCTCAGTGTGGACACCATCCAGACGGGCAGCACTTGGAGATACTTAGTCAGGCTTTATTAACTCTTGAACACCAACACATGTACAACTCACGAGCGTCACTCTACAACCAACGGTGCATCATCTAATGTGTCCCCTAGTGCCCCAGTACCAACACATTGGTTCCTAGTGTCTGCTCACACAACAGTATGATGTGGTATGGTACGATATGGTATGGTATGGTACAATATTTTACGGTACAGTGTGGTATGGTATGGTATTGTACGATATGGTATGGTACAGTATGGTATGGTAAGGTATGGTATGATATGGTATGTTATGGTAAGATATGGTGGAAAAGGTTAATCTCCTGGTGAATCAACATAAGTTAACATTTCTAGTGAGTTACATCTTGTCTGGTCACATTTAATCAGTTTAAATCCAAAAAAGAGAGAACTCGTTAAAATTAAATGCTAAGAATTTGGGTCAGATAAAATCTGCTCAACCTTTCATTTGGAATGTGGTACAGTCAGTAAACTGACCAGTACCTAAAATTCTACATATGTATGGTCTGATATGGTACGGTACAGTATGGTATGGTACGATATGGCATGATAATATGTTGTATGGTACAGTATGGTATGATATGATATGATGTGGTATGGTGTGGTGTGGTATGGTATGGTACGGTACAGTATGGTATGGTATGATGTGGTATGGTACGATATGGGATGGTATGGTACAATATTGTATGAAACAGTATGGTATGATGTGATATGGTATGATATGGTACGGTATGGTATGGTATTGTATGGTACGATATGGTATGGTACAGTATGGTATGGTGTGATATGGTACGATATGGTATGGTACAGTATGGTATGGTATGGTGTGGTAGTATGGTATAGTATAGTATGGTATAGTATGTATGGTATGATATGGTACGGTACGGTACAGTACAGTATGGTATGGTGATAAGAGAAACAAAAAAGGCCCATCTTCAGCAAAGTCATGCTTTAATGAACTGTTTTAGATGAAGTCCATCCCAAGCATTGATGAGTTCATCGTTGACTCGGTGACAGTCTTTTTATCTGTTTAGTCTTTTCCTAACTGTCCTCTCCAGAACTTTAACCTGCTCGCTGAGGAATGAGATGGAGAACTGGTGACGTTTTTATTGTTTGTTTTATTTCCCAAAAGTTTACGGCTGCAGGTTCTCAAAGCCGTTTTGAAGACTGTCTGGTTCTTGCACAGGAACATACCCTTTTTTCCCCCCTTTTGTGTGTATTTTATGCAAAAATGAATAAATTAAATTGTATTAACAGGAAGAAGCCTGAGAGCAGCCGGACCTCAGAGAACTGAGCATTGCACAGTCTGACCTCAAGATGAATCTGGGACGTCAACTCCTGCTCAATATGTTGTGGATAATCTTTCTCACTGAAGACCGATGCGTGGACTCCTGATTGTTTGGAAATTACTTTTATGTCACTTTTATAGGTTTTGTTGTGGTTTTCTTCCTTTTTTTGCAAACTGAAAGACAATTTCATGTGGCTTTGCTCCATTTGTTAATCACTCAGCTGCCTCTATTCACTAATCACCAAACCTCATCTATCAAAGCTCTTTGGTTTCACATAACTTTATGAGATCCTCAAATGCTCTGCTCCTGGTCCAGAGTTGTGTTTTTTGGAGATACTTCATCCTGCCAGCCTCTAGTCTGGACTTGCCTACATTTTGGGTTCAGTTCCATCTCAGTGGGACTCTTTGAACCTTCCCAGGTCTACGGGAAGCAAGATGTCACTGTTTCAGGAGGTTTAGACCCAGAATGCAGACCGGACACAAGGAGGTCAAAGATAAAACCGGTACTTTTTACTAAACAAGATGTCGTTTGGCAGCAAAACTCACAAAAAAAATCAAGGGGCACAAGAAACACAAGATGGAAACACAAGGAGGACTGAACGGAACATGAAACGTGTGATGCTAACCCTGGGACGTTATATGGGCCGAGGCTGATGAGGATGAGGAACAGCTGGGCGAAATGAGATGGGGTGCAGGTGTGAGTGGGCATGGCAGGACTGAGGAGTCTGCAAACATCAACATCATGAAAAAAACCTGTTTTCATCAATACTGCTGCCCTCCTTACATCTGCTGTTTCCCTGCCAGGCTGGGTTGCCAGAAAGAAAATGATTAACTTATCGTAATGTCGCTTTAAAATTATTGGCTTTGAATTGCGCCTTCTCTGAGTGGGGGAGGTTGTAAGATGACGTGTGTGTTGTGGCTGGTGAACATGTGCACATCAAAATAGGGGGCTTGACCTTAAAACTTTCTAAATGGTAACTGTCGTTTTGTTACCGGACAGTGTTTATCTGGCAACACTGACCAGATCACTCACTGGTGCTTTGATGGAGACACAAAAGTATCGAGCGTGAAGACAGTTCCACACAAAATGGTGAATATGTGACGGTTCATTTGGACCAAGGGTGTGGTTGGTTTGTTCCTACATGTTGAAAAGAGTGAACAGCACAAACAGCACTCTTCTACTCACAGTTTTAGTACTGCTGCTCATCTGCTCGCACAGGAAAAACTATTGACCGCAGTCATTTGTCCACCTCTGTGGTGTGACACTAAGGTTATTGCTGATGCCTTTCCATCTTGGCATTGTGTTAACACACCTGTCTGCACCAGGGCATCAAACTGATGAAACTTCTGCTGTTCTAGAGGTGATCACTGAAGATGATCGGTTAGTTCAGCAATACATCTGATCAGCAGCTGAAGATGAACCTCAACTCCTCAGCGTTTCCAGCAAATGCATGGCAGGCCTATTGTTCTACACCTCGGAAGTGTGTCTACATTTCTATCTCCGTTAATGCGGCCCGAGCCACAATGTCTACCCCCACAAAAGTTATATCAAAACGACTGGCTCAGCCCCGTGATGTGTGCTATTACTTTTATTGGCATTTGGAGCTACCATGGTGACGTAATTTGCAAACAAGGACGCAATATTTCACCAACTTCAGGAACTAGTTGGTGACTGCCCACTTATTATTCTACACCTGAAAAGCGTATATTTTTCAACTTTAATGCGGCCCGAGCCGCAACGTGGACCTCCACATGAGTTATATCAAAACGACCGGCCCGGCTCCAGGAAGTGTGCTATTACTTTTGTTGGCATTCGCAGTTACCAGGGTGACATATTTTGCTAACAAAGTTGCCAAATTTCCCATAGGAAATGAATAGGAGAAAACTCCACAGAAACTGAGTAACATATGGAGCCATTTTGGTTCAACAAGCAGGGAAAGCACCTATTATTACCTATTATTATTATTATTATTATTATTATTATTATTAATTAGTAAAAAAAAATCTGGCTTCTCCCTGCGTTAGGGGTCACCACAGCGAACTAGTCGCATGAAGACTTGGCAATTGTTTTTACGCCGGATGCCCTTCCTGACACAACCACAGACCACCGAGCTACCACAGCCCTCTGTGTGGAGCAGAGAGCTGATATCTAGGGTTCCCGGGGGAGCAGATGGTGTGGGTTAAGGGCCTTGCTCAAGGGCCCAGAGTGGGGCAGATGAGGGTGGAGACAGG
This sequence comes from Garcialebias charrua, assembly GCA_038048925.1. NCBI lineage: Eukaryota > Metazoa > Chordata > Actinopteri > Cyprinodontiformes > Rivulidae > Garcialebias > Garcialebias charrua. The sequence goes on along the minus strand of JBBPBX010003098.1, from coordinate 14,226 downwards.
TGTGACTGCTTCACTTATCCCACCCACATTTTTGATGTTGTCGGTACCGGGGCTTGAACCGGCGATCTTCCGATCAGAAGCTAATAATAATAATAATAATGAATTCAATTTATAACGCACTTTTCATTAATGAAAATCTCAAGAAGCTCACCTTCTTAACCTCTGCGCCACCACACTATTAATGTTAATCATATTATCAATTAGTAATATGATTAATCATTAATTATTCATGTTAACAATTATCTATTTAAATATTAATAATTAGAAATATGTATTATTAATATTTGATAGTGATATTAATTATTAATTTTAATATTATCATTTTTATTATTATTAATCGTTTATATTTAATAACAATTAACTCATTAACTATGTATTAATAATTACTCATATTAATAATCAATATTGATTATTACTATTTATAATAATTAATATTAATATTTATTATTAACAATAATTTAATAATAAATAGTCAGTCCCCATCAAAGTTTCTCCAGGAACTTGATCTTTTTGTTGAATGAATGATTAAAAAAGACCAGGTCCTTCCAAACATGTTGGGGGTGTCCTACCTGGGGTGGATGTCCACCAGCAGGAACAGCGTCTGCATGGTGATGATGTCGATCCTCTTGCAGTGGAAGCGGGCCACCTTCAGCACCTTCAGGTAGGTGAAGCAGAGCACGAGCAGGGAGAGCGCGAAGCTGCTGGAGTGGAACACCACCGTGAACACGGAGAAGCGCAGCCGCTCCGCGCCCGCCGCGCGCTGCAGCGTGCAGGACGCGTACGCGTGGCTGTAGCCGAGCCAGGAGAGAAGCAGCGCCGTCAGGGAGAAGGTGAAGGAGTGCAGCCACGAGTAGCCCACCATGACCAGCGCGTCCCTGTAGCGCATCTTGGTGGCGTAGCTGAGCGGGAAGACCACCGCGACCCAGCGGTCGATGCTGAGCGCGGCCACGCTCAGCATGGTGTTGGCGGTCAGCAGGGTCTCCAGGAAGCTGACCGCGCGGCACAAGCAGTCCCCGAACGGCTGCCGGCCGCGCACGAGCCCCGCCAGGGTGGCGGGCATGTTGAGGAGGGCGATGAGGATGTTGCACAGGGACAGGTTCAGGGTGAAGACGCCCGGCACCTGCCGGCGGATCTCGCTGCTGTGCGCGAAGCAGAGGAGCACGAGCACGTTGGAGAGCAGGGAGACCACGGCCACCGCCGCGATCAACAGGGCCAGCACGGTTTCTGCAAAGTCCATGTCTCCCTCACCCCCCCTTCTCCCCCCCAGGGGTCTAACCTGCGCCGGGGTCCTCCATCATGCGCGCTCACCGGACAGAAGCGGGTGGATCCGCGGCGCGCGCGTAAAATAACGGTCCACTCCGAGCTCCTACCGCCCTCTGCATCAAGAGCTGAGCACCATCTCTACCCCCCACGACCACCCCCCTCCCGTGAGGAAATCTCTCAAACAGAAACACAAAATGAAATAAAAAGTGTTTTAGTCCAACTGGCGCACCAGAGGAGCGTTGGAGAAGTGGAGCGGTGCGCGCGTGGCGAGTCCTTCAGCGTGCGGCCCACTCATGATTTAGAGGTGGGAGGAGGAGGATGACCCACATGCACATAAATGACACGGAATAATGTTTAAGGGAAAAAAGTCAAATCTTTTCTCCTAAATGTTCAAAATGAGACATGTTCCACATTGTGACGCACTGTTACGCCAAAAAGCAAAATCTAAATAAAATAAAATAAAAACATAAATTATTCATCCAGCACAAGTTTCTCACAGTATGGGTCTGAGAATAATCTGGTTCTTCCAGAGGCGCAGAGCAGAGCTGCACCAGGTGCGCGCAGGTGGGTTCTGTCAACAGGTGAGTTCTGTCAACAGGTGAGTTCTGTCAACAGGTGGGTTCTGTCAACAGGTGAGTTCTGTCAACAGGTGAGTTCTGTCAACAGGTGAGTTCTGTCAACAGGTGAGTTCTGTCAACAGGTGAGTTCTGTCAACAAATGGGTTCTGTCAACAGGTGAGTTCTGTCAACAGGTGAGTTCTGTCAACAGGTGAGTTCTGTCAACAGGTGAGTTCTGTCAACAGGTGAGTTCTGTCAACAAATGGGTTCTGTCAACAGGTGAGTTCTGTCAACAGGTGAGTTCTGTCAACAGGTGAGTTCTGTCAACAGGTGAGTTCTGTCAACAGGTGAGTTCTGTCAACAAATGGGTTCTGTCAACAGGTGAGTTCTGTCAACAGGTGAGTTCTGTCAACAGGTGAGTTCTGTCAACAGGTGAGTTCTGTCAACAGGTGAGTTCTGTCAACAAATGGGTTCTGTCAACAGGTGAGTTCTGTCAACAGGTGAGTTCTGTCAACAGGTGAGTTCTGTCAACAGGTGAGTTCTGTCAACAGGTGAGTTCTGTCATAAGGTGAGTTCTGTCAACAGGTGAGTTCTGTCAACAGGTGAGTTCTGTCAACAGGTGAGTTCTGTCAACAGGTGAGTTCTGTCAACAGGTGAGTTCTGTCAACATGTGAGTTCTGTCAGACATGAACCATTCAGAATGTTTCTGAGACCTGTTTGTTTGGAGATCGATGAATCTGATCAGCTCCTTTTAATTTCAATAAAATAAAAGCACTTTCTTCCAGTTTGATTTAAAAAAAACTGACCTGAAAAATGAGTTATTTGAATACTAAAAGATCAACTTTGTTAGCTGGTACATTTTGACTACGGTACTCACAGCAAATGTCCATTAAAGGGATAGTTTGTTCCTTTCAAGGGTTGTTCTTTTTTTATTTTATTTTTATAATTTTTTTAAAAGTTTTTATTCATTTTACATATTAAAAAAACATAAACGATAATGGAAAAAAAACATTTCATTAATATGTGAAAGAATAAAAATACATGAAAGGTGGCAGAAAGTTTTAGGAAAGTTATGAATGGTTACCTGTTATAGATAGATCTTTTGAGCGTCTCTGTTTGGAGAAAGAGCGTTTGATCGAATTGACGAGCTACTGGCTAGTCTGGTGTTGTATTTATTTAGATGAGAAAATCTAGACATTAAAGAATTCAAATAAAAAATATTGCTCTGTTGTTCTGACTTGTTTATTAAAATCTTTCAAATTAAAAAAGGTTTAAAATGAACGTGTCCAGAAGAACAAAGCCTGACGAGTTCTGGAGCTCTTTTTTGTTTGTTTGTTTGTTTGTTTGTTTGACATAATAAATAAATTCCATACAGCCATGTGCTTTGAGGTTCGTTTACCATTATTTAATAAAAAGTGAAAAAAGACTTTACTCTCAGAGTGATTTAAAAAGAAGAGGGTGAGTGCTCTGTGGCAGGTATCTGCCTCTCTGTGTGTGTTTAGTTGTGTTTTTTTAATAGTCCGTGTATTCATTATCTGGGGAGGTGGGGGGGGGGCGACTTCCTACAAGTGATCAGATGGCCGAGAGAGAAAGTGAGAGCTGGTTTCCCAGGAGAGACGTGCTCGTCTATTTATAGGCCAAGTGAGGCGTCACCTCCGATAAAACTCTTAGCACGGCTGGATTATCTAACCGCTGCCCCTGAGTGCACACCTAAAACTACAACTGTTGACGGCCTGAAAGCACTTTTATACCACATTGATTTAGATTCTGTTCCTGGTTGAGACAAAAAAAAACTGCATTTAAATAGATTTTGTTCACCAGCTTCAAACGTTTTCAACGATTAAATGGCCATTATCAGTTATTATCATCCCCATACATAGCGGTCAGACTGCCCCTCCTGTACCTCCTAGTAGGTTTAAAGGAACATTGTCACCGTTGGTAGCGATGACAGCTGGCTCCATCTTTAGCTACATGTTAAAATTTACAGTAAAGGGTCTAGCATTAGGTTTAGGGTCTTGGTTAGGTTTAGGCACAAGGGGGTTAGGTTTAGGGTTGGTCCTCTGGGTCAGGTGTAAGGTTAGGTTTAGGAAAACGGTTACAAAAGCTGAAAAAAAAAGAACCTGATAGGATTTTAACCACCTTCACCTTAAATATGAACCACATAAGAAGAGAGACAAGAGTTAGTTTTCAAAGAAGCAGACTTTGCAAATTGGAGATCACCTCAAGACACTTTGAAACGAGTAGGGGTGCGAATCTCTCAGTGTCTGGAGAATCGATTCTAATTTTTGATGCACCGATTCGATTAAAAATCGATTTTCGATTCTAAAACGATTTTCATTCCAGGATCGATTTTCGATTCTGAATCGATTTTCGATTCTGAAACGATTTTCGATTCTGAAACAATTTTCAATTGAAATCATGAAAAGATTAAACAATAATGTAAACAAATAAAACATTTATTTAAAACAATAATGTATGCTTGTAGCAAACATTAATAATGTCAAATAATACAGTATAAATACAGCAGCCTGAATTGTGAGCAGATGGGTATATGAATAGAATGCAGCAGCTTTAATCGGGTCCCGGAGGTCACTGGTGCCTATATCCAGCAGTCACTGTGCGAGAGGCAGGGGACACCCTGGACATGTCTCCAGTCCATCACAAATAATTCAAAATACAAACGTAAACAAAGATTTCAGCCTACTGTATTGCATAAACATTTAACTCAAAATAAAATAGACTTCAAAATCATATTGCATTCATCCATGTTTCAAATGTGTATGGATGGATTTTGTTTAAAAGATTTGTTTGGTAAATCTTTTCAACAAAAGCCATCTATCCATCATCTTTACCCGCTTTATCCTTATCGGGTCCTGGAGGTCACTGGTTCGGGTCAGATTTCTTTATCTTTTGGGTTTTAATTTTTTTTAAATTGTTTTTATTAAAAATATATATATATTTTTTAAATAAAAACGATTTTGGGGCTTTTAGAATAGATTCTGAATCACCAGGACTGAGAAAATCAATTTTTTTTTTTTTATCGATTTTTTCATGCACCCCTAGAAATGCGTTTCAAATCTGTTTGAAGTCAAATCCGAATTGGTCAGTGCGTGCTGGGCTTTTATTCTCTCAAAAGTAGGACAATGATGAGTAACACATTGACCGTTTCAGATAGCTCATGGAAAACGTGGTAGTGTTTCAAAACAAACATGAACGTAATGTCAAACATTATCTGTGTGTAAACATGAACTGGACTCTTGTGTTTTTGTTCTGTGTCCAGGAAACAACAATTTGTACTCGGATAAGATTTGTTACTCACAAACAAACTGGATCATGATTCATCAGAATACATTTAAAGTAATACGTATAAATGATTAATGTTTAATTTCTCTAACATCTCCGTCCTCTTTATCATTTAAACTAGTTACAACGTAATCCGATGAAGGGTATGGAAAAACCTCGGGGCAGATGGAAAATTGGAGGCAAAAAGCATACCGTCGTCCCGGGGCCCCTTGCCGGTAATGGCCTTACATTGACTCAGACTCATCTTTACATGTTTAGGGACGGAAAAATACAAGTTCACGAGTAACAATCATTTAGTGAAGATTAACTTATTTCAATCATGAAAATTAAAAGTTTAACAGAAACATATATTTAGAAAAATTTAACCTTTTTCAATCATGATAAAAAATAATGTTTTTAAAAGACGTAGGAAACAATCATTGAGGCTCACAGCAAAAATAAGTTTTTATGAGCTAAGGTCCTTTATGGACTCAAACAAAAGTTAGTTGGTTTGAAAATTACTTTGATCTTAAATGTAGCCTAGAAAAGCTAAAACATTATCACAGCACCAGTTATTGTGAAATACTTTCAGCACCAGAATCACTCTGCATTTTTTTAGGCTAATTATCATACACATCATGTCCCACTGACTCCAGTGGGGTATAATCCTCATCATTTGAAATGAAATGGGTTTGGTGTAGACTGATTAGAGCACCTGTAAAAGCTTTTGTCATCATGTTTTTCAGACAGGGTACTACACAAATAAAAAGAAGGCAGAATAGAAACAATGGGCCTCATGCAAGAACATGTTCGTATTTTTATCCTAAATTTCTCTTACTTTTGTTCGTACGAAGCGTTCGTACGAACATGCCACGTCAGATTCAACAAACTCTTCTATCCTCAGGAAAAGTGTGTAAATGAGCTGCGCCTGTTCTATCCACCTGCTCGTGCACGCGGAGAGGTCATTTACATAATTCCCACCCCTCAAAACACCATATAAGGCTACGTTTCCTGCCTCAGAGAGCAGGAAGTGTCCGTTCATAAAATGACAGCGAAAAGTAAAAAGAAGAACTTTACGGGTGCGGAGATTGAAGTTCTGCTCTCCGAGATCGAGAAAAGAAAATCTGTCCTTTTTAGCAGCGTCACTCATGGGATTAAAGGACCAGCTAAAGCCAAAGAATGGCATGAAATAACCACTGCTGTTAATGTTGTGTCTCCCGTGGGTCGTACAGTATCAGAAATCAAGAAAAAATGGTTTGATCTGAAAATGGCTTCAAAAAAACGTCTCGCCGCAGCACGGTGCTCTATGACTGCAACAGGAGGAGGTCAAGGAAAAGTCTGCGTTACCGAGATGGATGGAAAAATAAATGTCATGTCAAAACTCCAATTGTGCGCTCAACTACAGCACGAGTGCGTGTATGCAGCTTATTACACAAGCGCTCCTGTCTTGTCTGAGGGCTGTTTAGAGGTGTCATAAGCCATGGGGCTAATGCATAGCCTCGATCACCTGTGGAAAATAGTGAGTTATAGGTAAATGATCAGAGAATAATTCCAAATCCTCAATTACAAATTAAAAAGTTACCAACAAGCCAGCCATCTCCATGCGCACCTTGCGCAAGACGCGTGCCAACAGCACTGTTTTGCAGCACAAATGAGTCATGCGCTCCTCCTGGCCATCGCGCAACCACATTTAGCAGGTTATATTTCGAATCAGATATAATTTGGACATTTATGGAGTGGTATTGCTTCCGATTGAGGAATGGGAATGCGTCAGGTGAAGGTGCTTTGATCCGTATGTGTGTACAGTCTATTGCTCCGATGGTGTTTGGCAGTCCAGCAATAGCATGAAAATCAGTCTTAATTTGTACTTGTTCTGCGGCGGTGTATGGGAATTTTATGTACCTGGGTGTTAATTTGAGGAGGGCTTTGATGACCAAGGGGAGCGCACGACTCACCGAAGCCTGCGACACACCAGACAAATTAAACTTAAAATTATAATTCTAATTCAAACAGAATAACCTATCCACAGTATTCCTACGCCCCATGATGCTTTGCGCGAAATGTGCACACGACTTCCGGTTGACCTGAAACCCCGTTTGTTTACATGCGAGTAATACAGTTGAAGACAGTCCAAACTTTGTTGTTTTAGTTCATTAAAAATGTGGGAACACCACTCGTTTTGTTAAAAGAGGAGGGACAAATAAAAAGAAATTACAGATGTTACCTGATCGCGCAGACATAATTTAAAAATAACGCGTTTGCTCCGGCCTCTCGGCTAAGGTTTATTAGCAGCTATCTCGGCTAAAGCTACCGGTCGCGTCTGAGATCTATCGTTTTAAGAGTAAATCTTCCAAAACTCTCATTAATAAACCCTCCCTGAATAAAAATATGTTACCTGATCGCGCAGACATAATTTAAAAATACATAAATAGCGAACGCGTTTGCTCCGGCCTCTCGGCTAAGGTTTATTAGCAGCTATCTCGGCTAAAAATACCGGTCGCATCTGAGATCTATCGTTTTAAGACAGTAAATCTTCCAAAACTCTCATTAATATCCCTCCCCGAATAAAAAGAAATAACAGATGTGACCTGATCGCGCTGACATAATTTAAAACTACATAAATAGCGAACGCGTTTGCTCCGGCCTCTCGGCTAAGGTTTATTAGCAGCTATCTCGGCTAAAAGTACCGGTCGCGCCTGACATATATCATTTTAAGACAGTAAATCATCCAAAACTCTCATTAATAAACCCTCCCTGAATAAAAAGAAATTACAGATGTTACCTGATCGCGCAGACACAGCCATAGAGAAGGATGCAGGAACACTCTTTCTTTGTTTTGGGTCCGTGTTGAAAACACTGTTGTTTTAGCCAAAGATTTAGCTTGGTCCGGTTGTTGGTGCAGCCGCGAACAGCACAGCAGGTACCTGAACCCCGGTAGGACATTTCAGTAAACGTTACGTTTAAACAAAAGCTGTGTTTGCTCCGATAAAATGAATGAAAATAACTTTCAAAAACACCCGCGATCCATACTCCACCTATGGAATACAGGCACTTCCGGTGTCGGACCGGAAGTTCAATGCACATTCGCAAATACAGTGACACCTCCAAGAATACTGTGGATTGTCAAGAATAATTATGGTGCATGATTTTTTAAAACCCAAAATATTTTCTAAATAACAAAGTATAAAGTTATTAGTGGAGAAAATCCGTCTGGATAACAGCAGACTGACTGCTCGTAAAATATACGACAGGTCTGGACCACACGTAAATTTCGTTCGTATCTGGAAAAAAATCTTAGAATACGAAAACATTGTTGAATGCCACAAATGCTCCTAAATCACTCGTTCGCACAGTTTAAGAACAACTCTGTGCGTACGAACGGTTCTTGCATGAGGCCCATTGTTGTCAGGATTGGTGTGCAGATTCTCAGGAGGAGGTGCCAGTGCCACCATGGTCTGGAGGTGAACCATGACCACGGGTTGAAGGGGTCTGTTCCTTTAGTCTAGGGGTGTCAAACTCATTTTGATCTGGGGGCCGCATACAGCTTAATCTGATCTCAAGGGGGCCAGACCAGTATACTCATTCCAAAAGTCCACTTTTTTTCTTTGTATTAGTGCAAAGAATAAATAAATTATAAAAATATTTACATTAAATTAATTGTCCTTTTACACTTTTACTCAGTTTAACATTTAAGTGCATTACACATTAAAAAACTGATCAGTGATTGCACGTTTTAAAACATTTAGTCAACAAACTGTTTTGTTAAATACCCTGATGCATGCTCAATAATCCAGGTAGAAAAATCTAAAAAGCTAAGTCTGGTCCTCTGGACATAAAAAAACAAACAGTTTTGTTAAAACACTTTCCTGCATGTTAAAAATGCATCAAACCCATCAAAATTTAGAAATGAATGAATTTTAAATCCATTTTCCACATCTAGGAAGCAACTGTGAACACATAAAATGAGCTTTGCAGTCAACAGGCACATTAGAAGCTCTGATGGTGAGTGGTGAGAGAAAAACTGCTAATTCTGTCTCGAGTTCACCTTTGTGAACGCTGACACGACTGCGGCTTTGTGCACTCGGCCCATCTTTTAAGACGTGTGCGTAATTTCAATCGTTGTATTGTGCCCTGTCAATAAAGATATATTCTATTCTTCTAAAGACCTGAAATCGTTTCTCAAACTCCCTCAGCAACGCTGAAATCTTGTTTTTGTACTGTTTCACATCAGGAGGAACGCTTGCTGCGCATATGAAGACAGAGAAAATGAGCAGAGTCTCTTGCTATCTGCTACGTCTCCCATACTAAAACATAGCGCCGCTGGCTCCTAGAGGCAGTCGGTTTGAGTAGGACAACATAGGAACTGACTAAAACACAGCGCCTCTAGCGGACAACATAGGAACTGCATATTTTAAGAAAATAGCGTTTATTCTTTTTTTAAATAATTCAGATTTATCCGCGGGCCGACTAAAACCGCCTGGCGGGCCGGATGTTTGACACCCCTGCTTTAGTCCCACCTTCAACATACTTTTTGAGTTCGCTCAGATCGTGCAACGTATCGTGGATGTCTTCTCCTGTTCCTGATTCATCTGGAATGTAGTAGGTACAGCACGATTCACCAATAATTTTACACACACCTCTTGTGATGTAGTCAGCAGGTCGAGAACGACTCGGTTCTGTAGATCATCTCTCTCATTGCTTTCAGCTCTCCCAGAGTTCCATTTACTAATTTGTAGGTGTCGTTGATGAGATGGAGGAGGGCATACCTGTTGATTTCAACATGACTTCGTACTTCACCGACTCCTACCCCTGGGAAGAGGCTTTGGAAGAACTTTTCCCCTTCATTCCAGATCCTGAATTCCCATGGGATGTCGGTGCTGGTGGTGAGCCCTCCCTATCTTGTTATTTCAGGCATTGGAGAGCATCTTGTCCTATGGGCTGAGGGTGTCAGTGCCTTCCTCAGCACAAGCATTGGGTTGGATAGGGGGACCAAAGCATAAAGGCCCCCCAATTAGGTGGCAATGCTGTATAGGCTCCCTCCCTGAGCTGCCACCTTACCGTGGTGGAGGGGTTTGAGTGTCCCAATGATCCTAGGAGCTATGCTGTCAGGGGCTTCATAACCCTAGTAGGGTCACCCAAGGCAGACAGGTCCTAGGTGAGGGACCAGACAAAGTGCAGCCCGAAGACCCCTTATGATGAGTAAAATAAATGGACAAAATGTTCCCTCGCCCGGACGCGGGTCACCGGGGCCCCACTCTGGAGCCAGGCCCGGAGGTGGGGCACGTTGGCGAGTGCCTGGTGGCCGGGCTTTCACCCATGGAGCTCGGCCGGGCACAGCCCGAAGAGGAGACGTGGGTCCCCCTTCCCATGGGCTCACCACCTATGGGAGGGGCCAAAGGGGTCGGGTGCAATGTGGGATGGGTGGTGGCCGAGGGCGGGGACCCTGGCGGTCTGATCCTCGGCTACAGAAGCTGGCCATTGGGACATGGAATGTCACCTCTCTGGTGGGGAAGGAGCCTGAGCTAGTGTGTGAGGTTGAGAGGTTCCGGCTAGAAATAGTCGGACTCACCTCAACGCATGGCTCTGGCTCTGGAACCAGTTTCCTTGAGAGGGGTTGGACACTCTTCTACTCTGGAGTTGCCCCTGGTGAGAGGCGCCGAGCAGGAGTGGGCATACTTGTTGCCCCCCATCTTGGTGCCTGTACGTTGGGGTTCACCCCGGTGAACGAGAGGGTAGCCTCCCTTCGCCTACGTGTGGGGGGACGGGCTCTGACTGTTGTTTGTGCCTATGCGCCAAACGGCAGCGCAGATTACCCACCCTTTTTGGAGTCCTTGGAGGGGGTATTGGAGAGTGCGCCTCCTGGGGACTCCCTTGTTCTGCTGGGGGACTTCAACGCTCACGTGGGCAATGACAGTGAGACCTGGAGGGGTGTGGTTGGGAGGAACGGCCCCCCTGATCTGAACCCGAGTGGTGTTTTGTTGTTGGACTTCTGTGCTCGTCATGGATTGTCCATAACGAACACCATGTTCAGGCATAAGGGTGTACATATGTGCTCTTGGCACCAGGACACCCTAGGTCGCAGTTCGATGATCGACTTTGTTGTCGTCTCATCTGATCTGCGGCCGCATGTCCTGGACACTCGGGTGAAGAGAGGGGCGGAGCTGTCAACTGACCACTACCTGGTGGTGAGTTGGCTCCGATGGTGGGGGAGGATGCCGGTCAGACCTGGCAGACCCAAACGTATTGTGAGGGTCTGCTGGGAACGTCTGGCAGAGTCTCCCGTAAGACGGAGCTTTAACTCCCACCTCCGGGAGAGCTTTGAACACGTTCCGAGGGAGGCGGGGGACATTGAGTCCGAGTGGGCCATGTTCCGCGCCTCTATTGTCGAGGCAGCTTATCAGAGTTGTGGCCGCAAGGTTGTTGGTGCCTGTCGTGGTGGCAACCCTCGAACCCGGTGGTGGACACCGGCGGTGAGGGATGCTGTCAGGCTGAAGAAGGAGTCCTATTGGGCCTTTTTGGCCTGTGGGACCCCGGAAGCAGCAGATAGGTACCGACAGTCCAAGCGGCATGCGGCTCGGGTGGTTGCTGAGGCAAAAACTCGGGCGTGGGAGGAGTTCGGAGAGGCCATGGAGAATGACTTCCGTACGGCTTCGAGGCGATTCTGGTCCACCATCCGGCGTCTCAGGGGGGGAAAGCGGTACGCGACCAACACCATTTATGGTGGGGATGGCGTGCTGTTGACCTCAACTCGGGATGTTGTGAGTCGGTGGGCGGAATACTTCGAAGACCTCCTCAATCCTACTGGCACGTCTTCCACTGAGGAAGCGGAGCCTGGGGACTTTGGGTCGGGCTCTCCAATCTCTGGTGCTGAGGTCACCGAGGTGGTTAAAAAGCTCCGCGGTGGCAGGGCTCCGGGGGTGGATGAGATTCGTCCTGAGTTCCTTAGGGCTCTGGATGTTGTGGGGTTGTGTTGGCTTACGCGACTCTGCAATATCGCGTGGACATCGGGGGCAGTTCCCTTGGATTGGCAGACTGGGGTGGTGGTTCCCCTATTCAAAAAGGGGGACCGTAGGGTGTGTTCCAACTATAGGGGGATCACACTCTTAAGCCTCCCTGGTAAGGTCTATTCAGGGGTTCTGGAGAGGAGGGTCCGTCGGATAGTCGAACCTCGGATTCAGGAGGAGCAGTGTGGTTTTCGTGCTGGTCGTGGAACACTGGACCAGCTCTACACCCTCAACAGGGTCCTGGAGGGTGCGTGGGAGTTTGCCCAACCAGTTTACATGTGCTTTGTGGACTTGGAAAAGGCATTTGACCGCGTCCCTCGGGGGGTTCTGTGGGGGGTACTCCGGGAGTATGGGGTACCAGGCCCATTGATATGGGCTGTTAGGTCCCTGTACGACCGGTGTCAGAGCTTGGTCCGCATTGCCGGCAGTAAGTCAGGCTCGTTTCCAGTGAGAGTTGGACTCCGCCAAGGTTGCCCTTTGTCACCGATTCTGTTCATAACTTTTATGGACAGAATTTCTAGGCGCAGCCAAGGTGTTGAGAGGATCCGTTTTGGTGGCCTTAGAATCGCTTCTCTGTTTTTTGCAGATGATGTGGTCCTATTGGCTTCATCAGATCGTGATCTACAGCTTTCGCTGGAGCGGTTTGCAGCCGAGTGTGATGCGGCCGGGATGAGGATCAGTTCCTCCAAATCCGAGGCCATGGTCTTGAGCCGGAAAAGGGTAGCATGCCCTCTCCGGGTCGGGGATGAGGTCCTGCCCCAAGTGGAGGAGTTTAAGTATCTCGGGGTCTTGTTCACGAATGAGGGAAAACTGGAGCGTGAGATCGATAGGCGGATAGGTGCAGCGTCCGCAGTGAAGCGGGCGCTGTACCGGTCTGTCGTGGTGAAGAGAGAGCTGAGTCAAAAGGCAAAGCTCTCAATTTACCGATCGATCTACGTTCCCACCCTCATCTATGGTCATGAGCTTTGGGTTGTGACCGAAAGAACAAGATCTCGGATACAAGCGGCTGAAATGAGTTTTCTCCGCAGGGTGTCTGGACTCTCCCTTAGAGATAGGGTGAGAAGCTCAGTCATCCGGGAGGGACTCGGAGTAGAGCCGCTGCTTCTCCACATCGAGAGGAGCCAGTTGAGGTGGCTCGGGCATCTGGTTAGGATGCCTCCTGGACGCCTCCCTGGTGAGGTGTTCCGGGCATGTCCCACCGGGAGGAGGCCCAGAGGAAGACCCAGGACACGCTGGAGGGACTATGTTTCTCGGCTGGCCTGGGAACGCCTTGGGATTCCCCCAGAGGAGCTTTAATGGTCAAATCAGCTGCATTTCGCCTGGGCGGCGTGGCAAAATGCAGCTGATTTGATGTTTGCTCTAGGAGTTCCGGAAGAAGACGAAGATGAAAGTGAAAATGGAAATATCTTCAATGGCAAGCCAAGTGTCTCATTAATAGCCACTTTTACCCATTAATGAGACACTTGGCTTGCCATATTACTCAAGGACCCTCTAGCGGCTGAGAATGGTAGCGTTCAATATTTTCCATGTCAGAATGAATGAAATTGTCATATCTCAGCCAAAATTTGGGTTTTAAATATGGGGAAAAAAAACATATTACCGGTAGTTTCTTTGGTGTATAAGTCATAGGGCTTTCAAATGTATGCAAAAAGGGGTGACTTATATGGCAAAAATATGGTGCCTATTGTGCATGTAAATATCTAGTGTCCACAAACTAAGGGTCAAAGGATTAAAAAGAATTTAGGAGAAGTTGTATCCCTGAACGACCAGCTCTAAATCTAGTTGCCATCTTGCTGTGAGGCTACCAGGGCAGAAAGAGATTTGATGGCCTGCCTGCTGCTGACCCAGAACAGATCCAATAAAAACTGTAGAAATTAGGTCACACAAAATAAAGAAGCTGGACTTGTGACTGGAACTTTAGAAAGCAGAGAAAAAAAGCACAACTCACTGAATGATTATTTTCACATTTAGGCTCTTGAATACACAGTGGGTGACTTGGCTTTACCATGAGGCTGTTTTACATTCTGAAATGATGCAGTTGGATTTTCCCTTGACTTGACAGGTGCAAACACACAAAAGAGTAATGTATTTCCCTTTGTTCAACTGCTTGCAAAGGTCAA
>JBBPBX010003097.1:64550-84993 GCA_038048925.1 Garcialebias charrua | reverse complement strand
CATTTTCATTTTCTTCTTCGAGACTGCTCAATTTGTAACTTAATTAAAATGATAAGTAAAATAACATTTAACATTTAATTTTCAATATATGTCTTAGTAAAAAGTGGCCAAAATTCATTTTGAAATGTCAATTTTGAAAATTAAAATGAAATAGCAGAAATGCTTTTTAATTTCAAAGTCAAGCTGCCTTTTTTGAGTCAGAAATAAAATTAAGATTAAATCATTTTCATTTTCTTATTCAGCACTGTTATATCTCATTGAACTACAGAGCAAACTGCATTTTCATTTTCAGCCTGCCCCCCTGCGCTTAAAATGTGACAATATTCAATCTCAAACGCAAACCACGAGAGTGACGTAATGCGCTTGTCAGACAGCAGAGGGCTTGCGGAGTTTTAGACAGGAGGAGACAGTTTCCTCCTTCCGCTGAAAGACCTGCTGTGAACTCTTGTCACGGGCATTTTTATTTATATATTATTATTATTTCTATTTATTTACTACTGTAAATAGGCTCTGTTCACAAGTGCCGTAAATCACTTGCGCATTGACCGGAAAGGTAATTTCCAGCTTCCGGTCTAGCCCCGGTCTCTGTGAAAATAGTGCTGTCTGAATGTTTACAAGAGCTGCCCAAGACAATGTTCATCTTATCGTTGATTCCTGGTCCCCTGCTCCGACAAGCAAACGTAACAAGGGATTTAAATTGCATGTCTCAAGTTTTCTGCACAACTACGAGGGTAAGTAACGTTAGTTTGATCGCGTTGTGTTGTTGCTACCTGTTAGCGGCTAACGTTAGCCGCAATCTTTTTTTTGTATACTCACGTTATAGAAACAGATTTTCCACACTTAAACAAAACGGCTCATATTTTGTGATCATTCTACAAACATGCTGCTCTTCTCAGTTTCATGCAAAAATCAGGAGACAGCTGTGAAGTCGTTGTCAGGGCTCTGTGTCAGGTCCATGAAGAAAGCTGAAAAACCTCACCATAGGGTGAAGCTAGGATTGTTCAGATGACAGTTTTAAGATTGTTGGTTCAGTAACCCCACGTTCCTGTTGTTAATGTAGATTTAGCTAAGATGGTAATTAAATATTAAATAAAAATAGGATGGAATTGGCTACACTTTAAGAAGATGTAAACAGTTGAGTTTGGCCTTGCTAGTCTCCAGTGGGTTATTTGCTGCATGCATTGTTCTTTTAATTTGGTAATTCATGCATATTATTGTAGTTTTACTTTAATCTAAAGAACACACTCACAGCCCTTCTTCTTCTTCTGAAGGCTAGAAGTTACTCTCTGATTTAAGGGGGGTGAACATTTGTGCTCAAAACAGTTTTCAGTTTATTAAAAAATAGACTGTGTGCACCCTTATGTTATGTTTAACTTGTCTTCTAGTTTCCTGGAGGAATACGTCGGAGGACTGGGCAGCAGAGCAGAGGAGTGGAGCGAGGATGTCAGTGTGAGTCAGTCAATCTAGTACATTCAGCTACATACTGTATTTACATTCTTGGTCTAATTATTTTGACCTCGTGTGTTTTTATGCAGCTCTCAGAAACTAAAGTCTTCACTCCCTCATGTGCACCTGCTGCTGAGAACCATATCACACCTGGGCAAAGGTAATGTTTTCTCCACAGAGTCTTGATTTTACTTCATTTTTTATCGATTTTACCTGTTTAACTTGTCATTTTATTGTATATTAAATTGAGTTTTTAGTTCACTGTGTGTTAGTGTACTGACATGTAAATACTGTACTGTACACACTACACTAATACTGTATAGGTTCTGCAGGCTCTGTGCTGCACAAGATTCATATATCTCGCCTCTTTGCTGCAGAAGCCTGGTGTTGGAGGAGGAGAACCACCTTCCTCCGCTTCCACACAGAGTCTGGTCTTCACCAACTCCCACCATAACCAGCAGCCGCCCCCGAGCTGCAGCACAAGATTTTGATGGCCGCTACAGTGACACACAAGTTATCCTGGACTGTACAGAACTACGGTGTCAAACACCTTCATCCCTGCTCCTCCAGAGTAAAGTCTTCTCTTTGGTCAGGAAATGGAGATATGAAGTTTGACAGAAAAGCTGATGGCACAGTCTTGAAGAAAAACAAAATGCTGTCATTTACTTATATTGACATTGTCTTACATTTGTAAGTAGATATTCTTGATGGAAACATGTTGTACTGTTTTCTCTGGAGGTAAATAAAAATAAATGTCACATTTTTGTAAGTGCAGTACCTAAACATTTTATTGACCACTGTATTTTGGTATGTGGATATCTTAAATTAATTTTATGTGAGAATGTTATACCTATTGTACCTATGTAAGTTTTTTGAGAGGTCCAACTTTGAAAAACCTTGTTTATTTGATAGTGTCAAAAACAGGGTAAAGTTAAACAAACATTAACAATCAAATGCCTTAAATGAAAATTACAGATATATTATCCATTCAATTGGATATTTTTTTAAATTATTGTTAGTCTTGTTTAGCCACAGTAACAACACAATATCCTCTGTATTTCAATATTTGAACACTTTAATTGTGAAATAGAAGGTCGAAATTTTACAGGTAAGAAATCATATGCTAAAAACCTTTAAAATAAAACTTTTATTGATTTATGGAATCTGCTACCAAGTAGGTAAACAGATTAATGAGGGCTGAAAATTTTACAAAAAAAATCTTGTAATTGCTTTGACTGATAAGGTATTTAGCAGCAGCCAGAACCAGGCCAGCCTGTGCTGATGTGTTGGGGCGCAGACGACGCTGAAGAAGGGCTGCTTGTTGAGATGGACTGAGCTGCCGTGCCAGATGCAAGGAGGGGCCGGAGTGTCTCTGAACCAGCTGGCTCAGCACAAGGCTCTGGCTGCAGGCCAAAGTCACCTGCAAGCACACACACACAATAATTAAATCTATATCACGCACATACATTCAAACAGGACTGCACAGATACTGATGAACTTACGGCTGAACTGTGACGACAGAGAGGTGGTGTTAAATTCAGAAACCTTCATGTCCCCGCTGGAGGAGAATGGTGGAGGTACAGGTGCTCCCAAACCTGGCAGTCGACCAATGGAGGTGTTGCTTCCTAGGGTGCTAACAGGAGGAGCAGTCTGGGAGTGAAGACTTTAGTTTCTGAGAGCTGCATAAAAACACACGAGGTCAAAATAATTAGACCAAGAATGTAAATACAGTATGTAGCTGAATGTACTAGATTGACTGACTCACACTGACATCCTCGCTCCACTCCTCTGCTCTGCTGCCCAGTCCTCCGACGTATTCCTCCAGGAAACTAGAAGACAAGTTAAACATAACATAAGGGTGCACACAGTCTATTTTTTAATAAACTGAAAACTGTTTTGAGCACAAATGTTCACCCCCCTTAAATCAGAGAGTAACTTCTAGCCTTCAGAAGAAGAAGAAGGGCTGTGAGTGTGTTCTTTAGATTAAAGTAAAACTACAATAATATGCATGAATTACCAAATTAAAAGAACAATGCATGCAGCAAATAACCCACTGGAGACTAGCAAGGCCAAACTCAACTGTTTACATCTTCTTAAAGTGTAGCCAATTCCATCCTATTTTTATTTAATATTTAATTACCATCTTAGCTAAATCTACATTAACAACAGGAACGTGGGGTTACTGAACCAACAATCTTAAAACTGTCATCTGAACAATCCTAGCTTCACCCTATGGTGAGGTTTTTCAGCTTTCTTCATGGACCTGACACAGAGCCCTGACAACGACTTCACAGCTGTCTCCTGATTTTTGCATGAAACTGAGAAGAGCAGCATGTTTGTAGAATGATCACAAAATATGAGCCGTTTTGTTTAAGTGTGGAAAATCTGTTTCTATAACGTGAGTATACAAAAAAAAGATCGCGGCTAACGTTAGCCGCTAACAGGTAGCAACAACACAACGCGATCAAACTAACGTTACTTACCCTCGTAGTTGTGCAGAAAACTTGAGACATGCAATTTAAATCCCTTGTTACGTTTGCTTGTCGGAGCAGGGGACCAGGAATCAACGATAAGATGAACATTGTCTTGGGCAGCTCTTGTAAACATTCAGACAGCACTATTTTCTCTGAGACCGGGGCTAGACCGGAAGCTGGAAATTACCTTTCCGGTCAATGCGCAAGTGATTTACGGCACTTGTGAACAGAGCCTATTTACAGTAGTAAATAAATAGAAATAATAATAATATATAAATAAAAATGCCCGTGACAAGAGTTCACAGCAGGTCTTTCAGCGGAAGGAGGAAACTGTCACGAAGCTGAAGTTAGCTTCCGATTCCAGCTTCCGATTCGGCAAATGACTAAAGGGACAGTACAACTAATTTTTCAGTACCTTGAGCGGGTTTAATCTGCTCTAGCTCAAAAATTACAACACCTAGACTCTTCAAACCAGGACTATATTGTTCTACACTAATAGAAGAATATATAAAACTAAGTTTGAGCTTTGTGAAACATTTTGCTGATTTGTGAAACTTCCACAAAGTTTGTTTTTCATCATTTTTTTTCTACTGGACCACATTAGACCTGGTCCAGGTCAGAAACCACAAGACCTAGACTCTTCAAACCAGGACTATATTGTTCTACACTAATAGAAGAATATATAAAACTAAGTTTGAGCTTTGTGAAACGTTTTGCTGATTTGTGAAACTTCCACAAAGTTTGTTTTTCATCATTTTTTGTCTACTGGACCACATTAGACCTGGTCCAGGTCAGAAACCACAAGACCTAGACTCTTCAAACCAGGACTATATTGTTCTACACTAATAGAAGAATATATAAAACTAAGTTTGAGCTTTGTGAAACGTTTTGCTGATTTGTGAAACTTCCACAAAGTTTGTTTTTCATCATTTTTAGTCTACTGGACCACATTAGACCTGGTCCAGGTCAAAAACCACAACACCTACACTCTTCAAACCAGGACTATATTGTTCTAGACTAATAGAAGAATATATAAAACTAAGTTTGAGCTTTGTGAAACGTTTTGCTGATTTGTGAAACTTCCACAAAGTTTGTTTTTCATCATTTTTAGGCTACTGGACCACATTAGACCTGGTCCAGGTCAAAAACCACAACACCTACACTCTTCAAACCAGGACTATATTATTCTAGACTAATAGAAGAATATATAAAACTTCAATTTCTACAGTCTACACAAATAAGACAAGAATGCAAAAATCCATCCTGTCCTGTTGCAACACGGGTGTACAACACCATCGAGATTGTGTGAGTTTCATATATTTCAATAATTAAAAATTGTTTTTGTTTTAATACTGAATCACAAGCAATCATAACCCTACCTTCAGAGGCTTGAGTATAAGTATTGATTCAAAACTAATATTACACACTGAACATTGGTATGTGTTATGTGATGTTTTCAAAGGTGTGATGATTTCAACACCTTACAAGCCAAGATGGACATTTGGAGCAATGAGACTATCAAAGTCCCTCCATGCCACAGGTTTGAAGCGAGCAATTAACAAATGTCATTGCTGATATATAAAAAATATACTAGTACCATAAAAAATAGCAAGAGCATAGATTGTTTTTGTTTTGATCTGCATGTTTTTATTTTTTTGCAGTTGCCCTGATCCCTGCACTGAAAAGGTGGCAAAACATGAACGTGCTTTTTTGCATGGACTTCCCAGTGTTATACTGGTGTCAATAAATCACAAAGGACATGTTTCTGAGAAGCTGTATCCAACAGCCCTACCATCCATTTTGTCAGTTCTGGAAGGAAAGTAAGACTTACATTACATACACCATCATTTTGTCACAACATATTACTTGGCACTGAAAACATTTTAATCAGAAAATGGCAAAAAAAAAAAAAGTATCATATATGTACAGTGCATGAGATAAGTATGATTCCTTGTCATGAGACATGAACAGTATATAATTTTAAGGATATGTTAATTTTAATAGTGAGAGATAGAATATAAAAAAATCCATAAAATCACATTGTTTTAATTGGATAAGTTGTTTATATTTTTTCATAAAAATATTAGGATTTTATCCCATAACAACCATTAAAGGGGTAATATCATGTTAAAGCAAGTTTTTTAATAACCTCATAACCCTGCTTTGAAAGAAGTGTTAACACAATGGACTGATGACCTGTAATGTAATGTATCAAACTTAATCAAATAATTATCTGGTTTATAACAATTCTCAATCTTACAGGTTTGAGCCAGCAGCTGCTACTTATCACTTTGCCTCAAGAAATCACTTTGTGGCATTCCACAAACTAGGAACTGACAAACAATGGCATTTCTATGACGGCATACTAGGAGAACGTAGGAGTAGAGATGTTGGAGTTACAGCGATAACCGTAAATAAAATATTTACAAGTAAAGCCAGTGTTGGACACATTGTGTTCATCAGGGTAAGTATTCACAGTTAATAAGAACACCATCAAGGCAATTCAGCAAAGTTGGATTCATAAATAACATACATGATAGATCCTTTGGAATGCACTTTGTGTATGATTTCACTTTTATTTTTAAATTTCAGTTCTATATTATGGAGAAAAAAAATTACATTAATATTTGTATTTAGGACAAAGCAGCTGAAGCAGTTCAAGCAAGACGTGAAAGGAATGAAGAGCTTGTGGACTTCATTGTAGACCAGAGAGGTGTTGAGAATAGTCTTAAAGTAAGGCCTTACTTTTGTTGATCTATTACAGATTAATGCTTACAATGCACTTCTATTACTTTTAGGGTGTTTCTAACAATTCAGTTAAGTGTATTACTATATTTTGTTTCTTCATTACATACCCTTATATGAGAAAACAACACACACTGGTTGTTTGTGATGCAAAAATTAAGTAACCATTTAATGGAATTAGTAACAGCAAAGAAATAGATGAATTGGGCAGCAAAAATACTACAACAACATTCTGTTCACATAAAACATGAAAAGGTTGGTGTACTGTTTCACATTAAATAAATTTGCTTTGTAACACTTACATCTATTAAAAAATAAAAGATTTTGCCAATCACTTTAAAACACAGTACCGAAATGGATAACTGTAAATTTTTATTCAAAATCACCTTTGGAGGCTCTACTAATCTTGTTGTAAAATAAGAGACCTCAGAAAGTAATTGCGTTTGTCTTTTTATTTTAAAGGACATTCTATCCGGCACAGTGACTCCACATTTTACATTGAAAGAAAGGTGGGTTCCAATCTTTATTGATGATGAGGCACAACTCGACAGAATCATGAAATACCTGTCAGACTTGATGGACAGCTGCAACGACATGTCATCTGAAGTTCAGAGCATGATCTCTTTAGACAGGATAAAGTACATGCTGGTTGTCATGTTGTCAGAGGTAAGCTACCGTTGTAATTATTAAATGTTTAACATTAACATGTAGTTCATCATTAATAATACATTTAAAAATTAAATGTATTCAATAAGTTCAAAAATCAGAATTTGGATTACATATAAGGTGTAAATTTTATTGTGAACATTAATCAATTACCTCAGTCAACAGTAATATGACAATTATTTAGGGACAATAAAACATATACTGTACTTAAGTAAGGAATGACACACTATAAGGTGAGTAAGTGTTGTTGCATGTGCATCATATGACAAACCAACATTCACTTATGCACATATCTTAAGTTACATTGCAAATTCATACATGTCATCCTCTTTTATTTATGTTTTTCTTCATGGTTATTGGCTAACAAAAAAGGCTATGAGTAGTATATAAACAATTAAAAAATATCCTTTGTGTGGAATGTCCAGTGGTTTCACAGATCAGAGTCAGAGTCAGAGTCAGAGAGAATTTATTGTCATTTGCACCGCATGTAGTACATGTGTTGAAAACGAGATTATGTACACAGGGTCCCAGTTACATCCAACAACAAATGCAAGAGAAAAACAATAATAACATCTAGGATTAACTAAGAGAGACATCAGCTAGTAATACACTAAGCCCTAATGTAGTAGAAAAACATCATTATAAACAGCAGCACGAACATGAGCAGATGGTCACAGATGAACGCAGCAACAAGAAACAGATCAGTATCAGTATGATGTGACATTTTGCAGTGTTTATTCTTATTATTTATTTATTCATGAGTCTGACAGCCTCAGGGTAGAAGCTGTTCCTCAGTCTAGTGGTTCTACATTTGATGCTCCTCAACCTCCGTCCCGAGGGGAGTGGTGCAAAGAGTGAGTGTGCTGGGTGAGTGAGGTCTTTCATGATGCAGGTGGCTCTTTTTCTGCATCTGGAGGTGTAAATGTCTGTGATGGTGGGGAGACTGACTCCCACAGACTTCTGTGCAGCCTTCACCACTCTCTGCAGAGCTTTTCTCTCTGCAACTGTGCAGCCTCCATGCCACACGTTGATGCTGGAGCACAGGACGCTCTCCACTGCACACCTGTAGAACGAGGTGAGGACTGGGCTTCTCAGACCGGCTCGTCTCAGCCGTCTGAGGAAGTAGAGTCTCTGATGACCTTTCTTGATCAGGCTGGTGGTGTTGTTGCTCCAGCTGAGGTTATCATTCATGTGTACACCCAGGTATTTGTAGCTGGAGACCACCTCCACCGCAGATCCACCTATATACAGTGGGGTGTGGGTGTGTTTGTTCCTTCTGAAGTCCACAATCATCTCCTTCGTCTTCTTCACATTCATGTGAAGGTTGTTCTCTTTGCACCAGCTCTCCAGATGTTCCACCTCCTGTCTGTAGCTGGATTCATCATTATCTGTGATGCATCCCACCACAGCTGTATCATCTGCAAACTTAACAATATGACAGCCTGGATGTGTGGCTGTACAATCATATGTGAGCAGAGTGAACAGAAGAGGGCTCAGCACACATCCCTGAGGAGAGCCAGTGCTGAGGGTGATGGTGGAGGAGGAGAAGTTGTGGATCTTCACGGACTGTGGTCTGTCTGTTAAGAAGTCTAAGACCCAGTTACAAATAGAGGGGCTTAGTCCAAGTGTGGATAGTTTGTCTATCAGAGTTTGGGGGATCATGGTGTTGAAGGCAGATGTGAAGTCCACAAAGAGCAGACGCACGTATGAGTCCTTCTGATCCAGGTGGGTGAGAGCAGTGTGGACCACGGAGGAGATGGCGTCCTCTGTTGATCGGTTCTCACGGTATGCATATTGATGAGGGTCCTCGTTGATGTTGACGGCTGTCTTGATGTGGGACATGACCAGTTTCTCAAAACATTTAGCGACTATCGGGGTGAGGGCCACCGGTCTATAGTCATTCAGACCAGTCACTGTGGAGCTTTTTGGGACTGGGATGATGGTGGCGGTCTTCAGGCAGGTGGGAACTGACTCCAGTGCAAGTGAGGTGGTGAAGATGTCAGCCAGCACCTCACAGAGCTGGTCCGCACATTCCTTCAGAACTTTCCCTGGGATGTTGTCTGGACCCGTAGCTTTATGAGGGTTGATCCTTCTGAGACTGCCTCTCACTTCTGCTGCGGTCACTTTGAGGTGCTCCTCGTCTGGTGATGAGGTGAGCCTGGTGCTAGTTGGTCTGTTTGGATCATCAAAACGTATGAATGATGCGTATGAATAAATGAGAAGCAGCGCCTGAAATAAGGATAAATGTTATAAAAGTGCTAAGTAAAATGGAAGGTTTGTGATCAATCTGTATTATGAATGAAATAAATATTTGGATATTTTCAAATAACATATTTTTATGTAACACAGGCAACTATAAATGCATTGGTCAACAAAAAAGCGCTGACCAGGGCTGAGGCTGTGGACCTGATTGAGCATTGCCAGATGGAGGAGAGGTAAGCAAATTAGAGTGTCTGAAGCTGTATTAGCATCTTTACTATTCATTATATTTAGACAAGTAATATTTTATTTTTTCATAATGTAATGTCTTTTTTGCAGCGAGAGAGACGAGCTGGTTATGCAGTTGACAAGAGAACTAGAGAAACGTTCAAATGTTTAAAGTAAAAAAACTTAAAACTTAGTTTTATATATTCTTCTATTAGTCTAGATTAATATAGTCCTGGTTTGAAGAGTGAAATGGTGAAAAACAAACTTTGGTCAAGTTTCAAATGTTTAAAGTAAAAAAAGAGTTTTGAAACCAAATTGTAAAAAGTACTAAGTTTTGCATTTTTCCATTTTCTTAAATAATACTTGTTTAACAGGTGAAACAAAAACACAGAAGAAGAGACTTTCTTATTTATGCTTTTCTTTACATTCTTCTAAAAAAATATGTTATTACTGTAGAATAAATGTTATATATTCAAAGTAGATGACATGCCAGGTTATGAAGATAGCCTGTTGTGGTTCGAAAACAATGCAAGCTTGAGAGGGGAAGGTTGTCAATGTGCCTCTTGACGTCAAGTGTTTGTCTGAGCAGTGTGCTGTCAAACCAGCCTGTGTGATGTCCCTGTTCCCTTGATTTCTAGTTCCATGCCAAGTAATTTTTTGTGCCTCCTGGAAAGCCTTTTTGTTGCATGTTAAATAAAGTTTTAAATTATTTTTGACATACACCTGTGCCCTGGGTCATTCTGTCATTCATTTAAGCATAAGGCATAAACATTGATGAAATTTAATTTAATGAAGTTTCACAAATCAGAAAAACGTTTCACAAAGCTCAAACTTAGTTTTCTGTATTCTTCTATTAGTCTAGAACAATATAGTCCTGGTTTGAAGAGTGTAGGTGTTGTGGTTTTTGACCTGGACCAGGTCTAATGTGGTCCAGTAGACAAAAAATGATGAAAAACAAACTTTGTGGAAGTTTCACAAATCAGCAAAACGTTTCACAAAGCTCAAACTTAGTTTTATATATTCTTCTATTAGTCTAGAACAATATAGTCCTGGTTTGAAGAGTGTAGGTGTTGTGGTTTTTGACCTGGACCAGGTCTAATGTGGTCCAGTAGACAAAAAATGATGAAAAACAAACTTTGTGGAAGTTTCACAAATCAGCAAAACGTTTCACAAAGCTCAAACTTAGTTTTATATATTCTTCTATTAGTCTAGAACAATATAGTCCTGGTTTGAAGAGTGTAGGTGTTGTGGTTTTTGACCTGGACCAGGTCTAATGTGGTCCAGTAGACAAAAAATGATGAAAAACAAACTTTGTGGAAGTTTCACAAATCAGCAAAACGTTTCACAAAGCTCAAACTTAGTTTTATATATTCTTCTATTAGTCTAGAACAATATAGTCCTGGTTTGAAGAGTCTAGGTGTTGTAGTTTTTGAGCTAGAGCAGATTAAACCCGCTCAAGGTACTGAAAAATTAGTTGTAATGTCCCTTTAGTCATTTGCCGAATCGGAAGCTGGAATCGGAAGCTAACTTCAGCTTCGTGAAACTGTCTCCTCCTGTCTAAAACTCCGCAAGCCCTCTGCTGTCTGACAAGCGCATTACGTCACTCTCGTGGTTTGCGTTTGAGATTGAATATTGTCACATTTTAAGCGCAGGAGGGCAGGCTGAAAATGAAAATGCAGTTTGCTCTGTAGTTCAATGAGATATAACAGTGCTGAATAAGAAAATGAAAATGATTTAATCTTAATTTTATTTCTGACTCAAAAAAGGCAGCTTGACTTTGAAATTAAAAAGCATTTCTGCTATTTCATTTTAATTTTCAAAATTGACATTTCAAAATGAATTTTGGCCACTTTTTACTAAGACATATATTGAAAATTAAATGTTAAATGTTATTTTACTTATCATTTTAATTAAGTTACAAATTGAGCAGTCTCGAAGAAGAAAATGAAAATGCAGTTTGGTTTATTCATTTTAAATTTTATTTATGACTCAAAAAATGGCAGCTTGACTTTGAAATGAAAAAGCATTCCTGCTAAACCATTTTAGTTTTAATTTCGTCTCAATTACTCTGGGTTTGCTTTTGAGATTGAATATTGTCACACTTTGAGCGCAGGGGTGCAGGATGAAAATGAAAATGCAGTTTGCTCTGTAGTTCAATGAGATATAACAGTGCTGAATAAGAAAATGAAAATGATTTAATCTTAATTTTATTTCTGACTCAAAAAAGGCAGCTTGACTTTGAAATTAAAAAGCATTTCTGCTATTTCATTTTAATTTTCAAAATTGAGATTTCAAAATGAATTTTGGCCACTTTTTACTTAGACATATATTGAAAATTAAATGTTAAATGTTATTTTACTTATCATTTTAATTAAGTTACAAATTGAGCAGTCTCGAAGAAGAAAATGAAAATGCAGTTTGGTTTATTCATTTTAAATTTTATTTATGACTCAAAAAAGGCAGCTTGACTTTGAAATGAAAAAGCATTCCTGCTAAACCATTTTAGTTTTAAATACGTCCCATAAACGCTTCCATACACAATACCTCACACTTGTCAGCGTAGAAAAAGTACTTCCGGACACTTTTCTTCTTCTCTTCTACGTGGTTTCTTTTTTGGCGGTTGGCAAACAACTGAAAGGTGCATTACCGCCACCTACTGGTGTGGAGTATGGACTGGATCAACGCTCTAAATAAAAAATAATAAAATAAAATAAAATATATTTGATTTGATTTGATGTTTATTCATTCATTTTAAAAGAACAATACAAGACAGTTTCATCAGATACAAGAATACAAGTAGGATAAAATGAAGGGAGCAGAAAGAAGATGAAATATTATTATATCTGCCCCTTATTTCACAGTTTCTTCAACCAATGATAACCTTCAAACTACATCACAAAATGAATAATTCTACTTAATCTTACTACCGTAACTGTAATACACAAACTACATCACAAAATGAATAATTCTACTTAATTTATCTAGCTGTAATACACAAACTACATTACATTCACTGTTTACATTTATTAATACTGTTTTACATTTATTACTACTTCTTTACATTCATTACTACTGTTTACATTTACACTACTTTTATCTACACTACTGCAGATACATATACAGCATTCTCTGACTAGCCTTATCTAAGGATGCCAAATGTGCCTTATGTGCCTTACTTCATATGCCACTTTGCCTCTATACCAACATCAACTACCTCATACATATACTGTGTACATTAACTTATATGCTGCTGTGCCACTCTTTGCAAATGTCAACGCTAGAAACTTCAGTTTATTTTATAGATTTACGTTTTTATACTTTTCATACTACTATGCAAAAACTCAGGACAGTATTACACTTTTATTATTTCATTTTATGCTTATGTTCATTGGGTGTTTGGTGTTTTAGGGGTGTTTGGTGTTTCAGTGTTGGTGTAAATTTTCATACTTTTATACTATTATGAAAAAACTCAGGACAGTGTTACACTTTTTTACTATTTTATGCTTATGTGTATTAAATGTTTTAGTGTTTAGTGTTTAGATGGTTACTGTTGCACCGAGGGACTGAGAGAAACGCAATTTCAATCCTGTGTATGTCCTGTACATATTGCAGTTCTGACAATAAAGTTGACTTTGACTTTGACTTTGACATCACAAAATGAATAATTCTACTTAATTTATCTAGCTGTAATACGCAAACTACATCACAAAATGAATAATTCTACTTAATTTATCTAGCTGTAATACACAAACTACATCACAAAATGAATAATTCTACTTAATTTATCTAGCTGTAATACACAAACTACATCACAAAATGAATAATTCTACTTAATTTATCTAGCTTAATACACAAACTACATCACAAAATGAATAATTCTACTTAATTTATCTAGCTGTAATACGCAAACTATATCACAAAATGAATAATTCTACTTAATTTTTCTAACTGTAATACACAAACACACTAAGCTACATCATCAGTAAACATAAGTGTAATACACAAACACACTAAGTTACATCATATATAGTTTTTGAGCAAGTCCTTTTTGACCTTTTTCTTAAATGTATACATTGATTTTGCATTTTTAACATCACTCTCCAGAGCATTCCACAATCGAACTCCCTGAATTGAGGTAGACCGTCCCTTTAAGCTGGTTCTGAATTGTGGTTTGATGAATATCTCTGTCCCTTTGAGATTGTAATAACTTTGTCTTTTTATAAAATTTCTTTGGATATTTAAAGGTAATGTGTTATTATGAGCCCTATACATAACTGATAAAATACTATATTCTACCAATTCCTGGAATTTCAATAAATTTAGCTGAAGAAACAAGGTGTTTGATGGGTGACTGAAATGTTTTCTGGTGATTACTCTTACAGCTCTCTTTTGTAAAATAAAAACAGGCTTTGTAATTGTTTTGCACGCTTTTCCCCAAACCTCAATACAATAGATTAAATGTGGAACAATGATTGTGTTATACAACATATACAGAGCTTTATCAATTAAAAAATCCCTGACTTTATACAGTACTGCAATTGATCTAGCTATTTTTGTTTTAATGGAATTTACATGATGTTTCCATGTCAGTTTGTCATCAATGATAACACCCAGAAACTTCACTTCACTCACTTTACAGATCACAACATCTTCAATTTCAAATGGATCGTCAACAATTCTCTTTTTGTTACTGAATATCATGTAATTAGTTTTATCTAAATTCAAAGATAATTTGTTTAATTTAAACCAAGTTTGTATTTTTATAAATTCTGTTTTCATCATATCCAAAATCTGTTTTATGTCTTTACCCGAACAGAAAAATGTGGTGTCATCGGCAAAAAGAACACATTTAAGAAGTCCTGACACATTTACCAAGTCATTCACATATAAAATAAATAACTTTGGTCCAAGCACAGAGCCCTGAGGAACTCCACAAGTGATATCACGGAGGTCAGATCTAACATCATTTATTTGCACAAACTGTTTCCTATCTTTCAAATAGCTAGATACCCACTGTAATGCTGGTCCTCTAATACCATATTTATTTAGTTTTTCAAGGAGAATGGTGTGGTCAATGGTATCAAATGCTTTTTTTAGATCAACAAAAACACTAACACAGTACTGTTTATGATCGACAGCATTAGTTATTTGTTCCATTAAATCCATGAGAGCCATTGATGTAGAGTTTTTTCCTCTAAACCCATACTGACTGCTACTTAAAATATTTTGTTTATCAATAAATTGATCCAATCTGGTCACAAATAGTTTTTCTAGAATTTTTGAGAACTGTGGTAACAAGGATATTGGCCTATAATTATTGAATACACATTTATCACCATTTTTAAAAAGAGGAATTACCTTTGCTACTTTCATGTTATCTGGAAATATTCCTGTTGAAAAAAGATAAATTGCATATATATGTAAACGATTCAATAACATAACTCATATATTCTTTCAAATAATCGAGTTTGTTTCAAGTAATGTATCATGGCTTGGGTACTTTCAGATTTTGAATTGTTCTGTAATAAGTCTCTAAAATCTAATCTCATTTTCATTGCAGTGAGTCTGTTAGTCAGTTGATCTCTTTCAATTCTGTATTGTTGGCAATGCATTAACACATGTTCTATGTCCTCAACCTCACCACAGTACTCACATTTTCCTGTATTATGTTTCCCTATAATGAATAACGATTTATTCAATCCAGTATGTCCAAATCTAAGACGTGATATAACAGTTTCCTCCCTTCTGTTCCTTCCAGCGCTCCTCATTTCTCCCGTTTTCCTTTGAATACTATAAAACCATCAACCTTTTCTTTCTTCCTCCCACTGTTTTTGCCATTTGTCTCTCATTTTAAGTTTTATAATGGATTTTAATTCTGATTTGATGAAGTTTATTTCCATTTCGACCACATTGTTTTTCGGTAGCATGTTTTGCTATTTTGTCTGCTTTTTCATTTCCAGTTATTCCGATATGTGCTGGAATCCATATAAAAATCACAACCAGTCCCATCATTTTTATCCTGTAAAGTGTATGTTGTATTTCAACTAATATATCTGGCCTACTTTCTGAACTATTATTTTTTAAGCTGAGTAATGAAGAACTGGAATTCGAACAAATTATTGATCGGAGTGGTTTATTATCCTCAATCCATTGAACAGCTAGTAATATTGCAATCATTTCTCCCGTGTATAATGACAATTTATCACTGATTCTTTTCCCTACTTTCACTCCAAACTCTGGTACGATGAATGCTACCCCGACTCGTTCTAATGTATCCTTTGAAGCATCTGTATATATTTTTACATAACCATAATATTGGTTAATATATTCTATACATGTATTTGAGTTTACACACTATTTCCTTTTTTTCCTAATAATTTCAGATCTACTGATGGTTCTGTGAAAAGCCATGAATGCAGGATCGGTATCAGCACTGTTGGACTGATATTCATGTTGTTGATTTGAATTTCTCTTGTTTTCTGATTCATGATCCAACCAAAACTTTTTGCGTCTTTTTTACCTTTTTCCCAGCAAGGTCGTAATACTTCATGAGTTGGATGATTTTGCTCATGACCTTTCAGATTAACCCAATAATTTAATGCTAGCTGTTCTCTTCTGATGTTTAGAGGTGGTTCTCCCATTTCTATCAGTATCGCTCCTGTTGGTGTTGTTTTAAATGCTCCTGTTATAATTCTCAAAGCTCAATATTGAAGACTATCTAATTTCTGTAAAGATCTGATGCTGAATTATATACAATGCTTCCATAATCTATTGCTGATCTGATTAGTCCTGTGTAAATGGTCTTCATTGACTTCCTGTCTGCTCCCCAGTCACTTCCTGTTAAACGCCTCAGAATATTAATTATTTTATTACATTTACAGTATCCACTATTTTTTGAATATGAAATGTTCATGTTTATCATCAAACCATATACCTAAAAATTTAAACTGTTTCACTCGCTCAAGTACCTGATCATATAATTTAAGTTCAGTGTTATTGATTACTTTTTTTCTGGAAAAAAATACTATTTTTGTTTTCTCAAGAGAGAATTTGAATCCCCATTTAAGTGACCAGTTTTCAACATTTTTAATAGCCATTTGTAACTTCTTTACAATGAACTCTATATTTTTCCCTCTTTTCCATAAGGCTCCATCATCTGCAGATAAAGAACGTCCCATCCCCTCGTCTATATCATCAAACACATCATTAATTAGGAGAGAAAAAAATAATGGACTGACTATGTATGGTGTGTTATGGTCCTCGGTGCGTTCCGTACCAGAGGCGGGTTATGTAGAGGTACTAGTTCCGGTGTAACAGGAAGTCAGTATGATTAAAAGATACCGGCTAACGAGTAGCGGTTGTCCGAGTCCTCAGTCAATAGTCTCCAAACTATTACATGGTGTCAGAAGTGGTGACTTTTCAACGTTCTGCTGCATTCCCGAAGCACTCGCTACTAACAAGATAACTGAGTCGTATACGAGATGTCCGATTCTGAGAGGGAAAGCGCTAACACGGCGGGAGCTAGCAACGTTGGAGAGTGATTTCGCCTGAGCCCGCCAGAAAAGTTTGACTGCAGAGATGTCCAAAACTGGCCCAAATGGATCCGACGGTTTGAGAGGTACAGGATTGTATCGGGACTGGATAAAAGGGTGTGAGAAATTTAAAACATTTATTTCTGACGCTTGGCTATAAAGGTTGTTGACAACTACATACAACGACTCACCCTGCTGGACATTCGCAAAAATCCTGAAGAATTTCCCCATTTTCCATCAGCGCACACAATCACCTCCTTTCGTATCCGCGGCACAATGTTCAGGCAATTTGACCAGTGGTTGTCAACTATTTTAAGAAACCAAGCTTCTAAATTACAACTCGCTATCATTACAAAGCTCCTCGGCTCCTTCCTACTAGCCCCAACTTCCGATTTCGATTCGGCGCAGCATTTTGCCGTCCAATCAGAACGTTCGTTTCAGGCCTGCTTTGCATGATGACGCCAACTGGTAAAAGGTCTATTAGAGTTGATGGCAGTTTTTCTCTCTCTGAAACACTTAAACAAAACGGGTTTGGTCTCACACCAGAACGTTCTGGTGCGCACCGACAACACGTGCATGGTCAAACACATCAACAAACAGGGCTGCACACACTCCCTGCCCCTCCTCCACCTGACTGAGGAGCACCTACAGTGGTGCAGTTTACATCTGCTGTCAATCAGAGTAACTCATGTCCCAGGAGTGCAGAACCACGGGGCAGACGCGCTCTCCAGGGGCGTCCCTCTGCCAACCGAGTGGCGTCTCCACCCCGAGCTAGTGGAACTGTTCTGGCATTGCTTCGGCAAGGCCGACGCAGATCTATTCCCTTCCAGGGAAAACGCACACTGTCGTATGTTCTTCTCCATACGGGACATGAACGCACCACTCGGCCTAGACGCGCTGGTGCACACATGGCCGAGAACAATGCGCCTTAACGCATTCCCACCAGTGGCCCTAATACAGGCAACGCTGGAGCGTGTGCACAGAGAAACTCTCACACTGATCCTAGTTTCTCCAAGATGAACAAAGAGAGCCTGATTTGCATAGATAATATCAATGCTAGCAGGTCGACCGTGGTGTTTGCCTGTGCGCAAAGATCTCCTGACTCAAGCCCACAGGCAGATTTGCCACCCGCGCCCAAAAATCTGGGATCTGTGGGCTTGGCCCCTGAAAGGCAAAAGTTAATCGTTTCTGGCCTCCCCAGTAATGTGGTAAACACCATTCAAAGAACATGAGCAGGCTCAACACAGATGCTCTATGCTCTCAAATGGTGTGTTTTTGAGGTCTGGTGTCAGGAGAGAAAGCAACATCTCACAGGCTCTCACATTCTTACAGGGTTTGTTAGAAAAAGGTTGTTCTTTTTCTACAATCAAAGTATTTTTATCGGCCATTTCGGCTTGTCATGAGGGTTGGGGAGGAAAGTCACCTGGCTCCTATCCTCTCGTGGCTCGGTTCATGAAAGGAGTGCTGTGCAAAAGGCCTCCGTGTAGAGCTTTAGCGCCTCAGTGAGACCTGAACTTGGACCTGGATGCTGTCTGCGACACCCCGTTCGAACCATTACAGAGTGTTAACATGGGCATACTGTTTAATAAAGCAGCTCTTCTTCTGGCCCTATGCTCTGCGAAGTGTGTGAGTGACCTTCACTCACTCTCAGTATACCACTTGTGCCCACAGTTTGTACATGATGGCTCCAAAGTGACGTTGCGTCCCAACCCGGCCTATGTCCTTAAAGTGCCCTCTCTATCCTATAAGAACTTATCCTTTGAACTGTCGGCTTTCCCTCCGCCGCCAGTGCTCACTACGGAACAGAGGCGCATGAACGATCTCTGCCCAGTGCGTGCTTTACGCATTTACATGGAAAGGACAAAAACCTGGCGCAAAACCAACCAGCTGTCTGTTTGTTTTACTAACCCCATTGCTAGTAAAGCTCTATCTAAACAACGTCTCTCCCACTGGGTCACAGAGGCCATCTCTAGAGCATATACTAGTCAAGGTGAACAGGCACCCAGCGGTGTACATGTACATTCAACCAGAGGTTTGGCCTCCTGCTAGGCTCTGTTTAAAGGTGTCCCAGTGGCAGATATTTGTTCTGCTGCTAACTGGACGTCTCCTAACATGTTCATAAAGTTCTACAGCTTGGACCTCACAATGCATGACGTCACCCAAGCTGTTCTTTCAGCATAGGAGAATTGAACAACCTCCTGCCTATAACTTCAGGCCAAAGTTTCTACTTATGTATTTCCAGGTCGTGAGGGTAGATCCCCATACTAATGTGTTGTACCAAAGTGAACCAACCGAAAGGGAACTGGAGGTTATGACCATAACCAATGTTCCCTGAGGGAGGGGAACAAGGTACAACACAAGTTGACCCCCATCAATGCTTTACAAAGCTCATCGAAGTGCTTGCAGATTACGGAAACGAGACGCGCTGCATGTTTTAGCAGGAGGGCGGTACCGACAACTCCAGGAAGTTGATATGCAATCTTGCTTCCTGTTCATTCCAAAGGCCGCGGGCGTTGTGATTTATACAGATCGCCCCCCATCCAGCAGTTATTAGTGTCTTAATTTGTTTATGGCTGTGAGAACGCTGTGGCGTGAGGGTTTATTGAGGTTGATATGGTAATCCCAGTACAGTACGTCTCGGTGACCCTCATACTAATGCTGTGTCTGGTGCCGAACGAGCTAAATTAAAGCTGCTTGTACACGTGAGCCTGATGTGATGCAGGGAAAGGCTTCTGTTTGATTCAACTGAAAACGTTTGAGAGTATATTTTTGCAAGAAAAACTTAGAGATGAATGACGTTTTATAAAGTCAGTCGTTGGAGACTGAGATTAAGGTGAGGTGTTTGAGTTAAATACAGACTGGAAACAGCAGCCTACTCCAGGCACGTATTTGAAATATTATTTTTGTGTTCAGTGCAAAGACAAATTACAATACTGTATGTAACCCTTTCACCACCTGGCTCAATATATTTTGAGATTAACTACTCAATAAAGGTCCTAAATGAATTCCAATTACCTTGAAAAAGACATCCCAATGTATATTAACTGTTTCTAGAAGGATAACTGATTCTCAAGAGGTTTATCCACAAAACAATATAATATTACAATAGCCCCTTTCATAAGACAGCTCAGTCCGTGTTTGATGCGTGTTCAA
>JBBPBX010003097.1:46340-58565 GCA_038048925.1 Garcialebias charrua | reverse complement strand
ATGTACAGTAATGTGAGTACTGTATGTGTACATGTATGTATCATATACATGCATATTTAAATATACAGTAAATGTTTGTATGTGCACTTATATATATGTATACAGTATACTGTATATGGACAGTAGATATATGTCATTATGTAGACTGCTGAGTCTATGAATAGGGTAGGCAAGTATAAGCCTTGGCTTCAGCCTATTCCTTTTTTGGTAAATGATTGATTTACCATTTATATTGTTTTCCTTTAGTTTGTAATGTTTTTAATTTACCAAAATAAAGTTGAGTTGAGTTGAGATTGCATGTTCTTTTGAAACAATGTCACAAATGGTGTTTCCTATTTATTTAACTTTTTTTTTTTTTAAATTAAAACAGAACTACAGAACACTACATAAACAGAAATATATACAAACTCTCGTGAATGATAACAGAACTACAATCGACAAGCTAGGGGGCGGTTTTCAAAATGATGAAAGTTGACAAATATATATATATATATATATATATATATATATATATATATACTGTATATCAAAATACAATAAATGAAAAAGTACGGGTACACAAAGGAGCAAGACAATAAGAAACTTAAAACAGCAAGTTTTTAGGTAACTGTTGTGAGATGGTACTAGCAGTTTTCCAGTTTTTTTATTCTACCGTATTTAACTAAGAATAGTAGGCAAGAAAGTTCATTCATGAAACATGGGAATGAGGGCTTATTATCCCTCCACTTGCTACAATGAATGTGGTACTTTGCTATAAGGACGACTATATTTATGGCATCACAGTAAGCTGAGCTTAAGTTGTCTACATAAAATAAAATAGCATCTATATGAAATGAAGGAATGTTGAGTTTTAGGTTAATCCAGTTTGTGATGTCAGTTCAGAAACTGCCTATTTATTTAACATGCTGTAAGGAAATAATAATAATGAATTCAATTTATAACGCGCTTTTCATTAGTGAAAATCTCAAAGCGCTACACACATTGAATGCTACACACATTCATACACCGGTAGCGGCAGACTACCATGCAAGGTGCTTTCCAGTCCTACCAGGAGCAACTCGGGGTTAAGTGTCTTGCCCAAGGACACAACGACACATGGTGTGGGGAACCGGGATTCGAACCGCCAACCTTCCGATCGGGGGACGACTGCCATTACCACTACGCCACGGCGGCCCCCAGGAAAGACGCATTCCCAGACGTCTCACACCTGATGGGAACAGAGCACCCTCGTCTGTGTACTACACTAACAAAGACTTTAAATCCAGGTGTGATTTGCCAATTTACATACAGCAGGTATTCATTCAACCTTTATTTATACGGGCTAGCCTCGTTGAGTCACGGGGACTCATTTACAAGAGGGACCTGTCTCACTCACACCAAACAACCATCCACTCTCACACCTAGGGTCAATTTAGAGTCACCAATCAGCCTAACAAGCATGTTTTTTGGTCTGTGGGAGGAAACCGGAGTACCCGGAGGAAACCCACGCATGCACGGGGAGAACATGCAAACTCCACCCAGAAAGGCCCCGGACCGGGATTTGAACCGGCAACCTTCTCGCTGAGAGGCAGCAGCTCTACCAGTTGTGCCACCGTGCTGCCCAAGGTATGTGTGTGTGTTGTCAACTTTTAAAAAGCCTTTCCTTCAAACGCTGCTCTTCATACTGAGAAAGGGACTCGGATGAGAAGCTAAACTTCTGCTGTTACAAATAAAGTCCAGTTGTTTCTGTATTGAACGCCTTTTTGATTGTATAATGTCCTGGATGACTGAGAATCTTCACCAGCGTACCATAAGGACGTTTTTTTGAGTTTCTAATTGCTGCGCTCTGCCTTGCTGTGTGCATCGGTTCTCATCAGTCTGCATCCTAATCTCGAAGAAAAATGGACGGTAAGATGAAGTACATATGACACATACGGAGAGTATTAGTATTTATAAAAAATAACTCTGCATAAATAACATGAACTACCGGTAACAGTTATTACTGCACTGATGATTTAGTGCTTGTGACCATACATTTTCAGCTCTTCTACAATTTCATTTCAAACAAAGGGAATTGACTAGTGAGAACTTGAATAATAGACAACTTAAACAAAGTCCCCCTGTTGAGTCCTTTAATTAAAGTAGGTACCAATATTCACATGGCTTCCAACACGTCAAGCCGGTCTCTTGTATGGATAACTTCTAAACAACAAAAAAAGTCTAAATAGACAAATCAGACAAATATTAAGTTGTGCACCTATTTTTTTTTAAAAGTTATGTGGTGTCATTTGTAACTGATGTGAATTAGAGAATAACAATCAAAACTAAAAAGTACCATAAATGAACATAGAAATGTGACTGTATTTGTAATTTCATAACTGCTGTTCTTGAAATTTGTTTTTTGTAGGCTGTGATCCATTGGCTGCAAAGTAGCACCAATCTTTGCCGCTACAAAGCAGAGATGGTACTTCTGAGGACCGTCAAGGACAATGATGGGTAAATAATTGTGGGTGCAGACCGTATAACACAGTCATGATAGAATGCAGAACTGGCTCACCCCGTCCCTATTTTCTTTTATTTCCAGAGATCAAAAAGTACAATAACAGCAAGGCACAGAAAAGGTGAAAGTTCTTCAACAACTAGTTGATAAATAAACGGTCCATTTAATGAAATTGGTTTTTGAATAAAAGGGGTTTTGACACACTTGTTATACAACACTACTGTTATTATGTCAAAGGGAATACGATATCTTAATGTTAGCTAAATCGCCAATCTGTATTAACATATACTGTATAATACACTCACTAATCGATCTAATTTTACGCAGGAAAGCTCCATCCTTGATCACAGCCAGATTGCAGCCGACTGGTGCCGAAAACAAAACTTTGAGGGGCGATTAACGCTTCCTGTTGTTCTGGACTATGATGATCAAGAACAAGCAGAAGCTCTTCAGGCCCTCAAGAGTTGGGATGACGAGATGGATGAGAACTCTCCAGCAGAACGGTTCACCTTTGTATTTGAACTGAAGGACAACTACGAAAAGTTCTGCAGCAAAATAGTGGAGAACATGGGATTAAAGATTTTTGCAAGATTTGAATAGGTGATGTTAATAAATATATTTCAAAGTAACCATTTGTCTTCATTGCTGCAGTTTCTCCCCATCTGAAATAGAGGTGGCGGGTAGGGGGAGACACGCTAATCAGTATAGCTTAAGAATTTAAAAACTATGAAAACATGACCTCATTGCAACCCACCAGTATCCTGTGGCACTATGTCATACTATGACATCGCGAACTATGTACTGTATTCTCTGACACCCGTTTGGCCAGGTGCTTCCACAGGTAAATTTCTGAGTAAGAAATCAAAATAGCCATCATTATTGTGTTACAAACCAGCTACTTGTGGAATAATAATAATAATAATAATGAATTCAATTTATAACGCACTTTTCATTAATGAAAATCTCAAAGTGCTACAAAGTGCAACAGAATTAAATGTCAATAATGACATGGAATGCCTCTTTCCTTACAGCATGTTAAATAAATAGGAAACACTATTTGTGGCATTGTTTCCAAAGCACATGCAATCCCTTAATTAAATGTTTTCTACGATTTAAAAAGCAATAGAGTCACAATTTTGAATCAATATTTTAGTAAGAGGCAGTATAAATGAGTAATTTGATGAGTAATTAGGCGCAAATAGGCATTGACATGCTGAAAACACTGACATGTCAGTTAAAATAGGCATTGACATGCTGAAAACACTGCCATCTTGTGGCACATGTCACAAAAACTGTGGCACATGTCACAAAAACTGTGGCATGTCACAGGATGTGTCAGTACGACATGCCAGTGCCAGGCGTTGACATGCTGAAAACACTGACATGTCAGTTAAAATAGGCATTGACAACAAGTAAATGTCCCTTAAATAAATGTTTTCTACGATTTAAAAAGCAATAGAGTCACAATTTTGAATCAGTATTTTAGTAAGAGGCAGTATAAATGAGTAATTTGATGAGTAATTAGGCGCAAATAGGCATTGACATGCTGAAAACACTGCCATCTTGTGGCACATGTCACAAAAACTGTGGCATGTCACAGGAAGTGTCAGTACGACATGCCAGTGCCAGGCATTGACATGCTGAAAACACTGACATGTCAGTTAAAATAGGCATTGACATGCTGAAAACACTGCCATCTTGTGGCACATGTCACAAAAACTGTGGCATGTCACAGGAAGTGTCAGTAAGACATGCCAGTGCCAGGCGTTGACATGCTGAAAACACTGACATGTCAGTTAAAATAGGCATTGACATGCTGAAAACACTGACATGTCAGTTAAAATAGGCATTGACATGCTGAAAACACTGACATGTCAGTTAAAATAGGCATTGACATGCTGAAAACACTGACATGTCAGTTAAAATAGGCATTGACATGCTGAAAACACTGCCATCTTGTGGCACATGTCACAAAAACTGTGGCACATGTCACAAAAACTGTGGCACATGTCACAAAAACTGTGGCACATGTCACAAAAACTGTGGCACATGTCACAAAAACTGTGGCACATGTCACAAAAACTGTGGCACATGTCACAAAAACTGTGGCACATGTCACAAAAACTGTGGCACATGTCACAAAAACTGGCACATGTCACAAAAACTGTGGCACATGTCACAAAAACTGTGGCACATGTCACAAAAACTGTGGCACATGTCACAAAAACTGTGGCAC
Source organism: Garcialebias charrua (assembly GCA_038048925.1). Taxonomy (NCBI): domain Eukaryota; kingdom Metazoa; phylum Chordata; class Actinopteri; order Cyprinodontiformes; family Rivulidae; genus Garcialebias; species Garcialebias charrua. The sequence goes on along the minus strand of JBBPBX010003097.1, from coordinate 53,850 downwards.
ATGTCACAAAAACTGTGGCACATGTCACAAAAACTGTGGCACATGTCACAAAAACTGTGGCACATGTCACAAAAACTGTGGCATGTCACAAAAACTGTGGCACATGTCACAAAAACTGTGGCACATGTCACAAAAACTGTGGCACATGTCACAAAAACTGTGGCATGTCACAGGAAGTGTCAGTACGACATGCCAGTGCCACAAATTGAGCTTGGTGTCTCTCTGGTCCTGTGAACGTTAGTCCCCAGACCCTTGGCCATGGTAGACCAAAGTTCAGAAACAAACTGCGGGCCCCTGTCCGATGTAATGTCTGAAGGGGGGCCAAAACGCGCCACCCAGGTAGACAAAAATGCCCGGGCCACCACTGCAGATGTTGTGGATGTCAGAGGAACCACCTCAGGCCACCTGGTGGTCCGGTCTATTATAGTCAGCAGATGAGTAAAACCCTGTGATGGAGGCAGAGGGCCCACCAGGTCTACGTGCACATGATCAAACCGCCGACCTGGGATGGAGAAGGGTTCCAAAGGTGCTTTGGTGTGTCTGTTAACCTTAGCACGCTGGCATGGGACACACGCTGCTGCCCACTCCTTAACCGCTTTACGCAGACCGGGCCAAACAAACTTTGCACTGACCAGTTTCACAGAGGCTCTAACACCTGGGTGAGACAGGGAATTTAGGGAGTCAAAAACGCGAGTTGGCACTAAACTTAATTACTTGATAATAAAAAAATCCTCTTCTACCAGATTTCACATTTTAACATCTTAGTTTATCTGCAGCTTGTTGATAAAACTTGATACTGATTCTACAGTAGGAACATAGAGAGGACACTGTCATTTTCCAACAAGTGGGTCTTTATTTCTTTCTGATACTAATGTTTAGTATCAGAAAGAAATAAAGACCCACTTGTTGGAAAATTTTGGGCGGCCGTGGCACAGTGGTAATGGCAGTCGACCCCCGATCGGAAGGTTGGAGGTTCGAATCCCGCATCCGCCCACCATGTGTCGTTGTGTCCCTGGGCAAGACACTTAACCCCAAATTGCTCCCGGTAGGTCTGGATGGCGCCTTGCAAGGCAGGCTACCACTACCGGTGTATGAATGTCTGAATGAATGGGTGGATGGCTGGTATTGTAAAGCGCTTTGGGGCTCCTCACAGGGGGCTGGAAAGCGCTATATAAATAAGCTCCATTTACCATTTACCAAGCTCCATCCAATCAGTATCAAGTTTTATCAACAAGCTGAAGATAAACTAAGCTGCTAAAATGTGAAATCTGGTAGAAGAGGATTTTTTAAACTCAGTTAAGTTTAGTGCCAACTCGAATCAATTATTCTGTTTTCATTTCAAAAGTTGGTTCATATTAAATGCGGACGTATGCAGTTTCTGCCGGAGCTTCACAGTGTGACACCAGCGGAAGTCAACAAGGTGCTAGCAGCGTTAGCATACTTAGCTCTGATGAACAGCTGTTTAATGTCTGTGTGAGAGGTGGATGTGTGAGTGTGTGCAGCAACAATGTCTTCAGTTCAGTCTCTGAGAGAGTTTATCAGCGAGCGACTAACTGCTGCTGCTTTAAATTTCTTAAGCTTCAATGATAAGAAGTCTGAAGCCATATTGTTCCTTCCCAATGACACAACCTCAAACCACTGCATTGACCTGTCTGCTCTACCCCTGTCCGAAAAACAAAAAGTCAAAAATCTGGGAGTGATAATGGATCCTTCCATGAAACTCAACAGTCATGTAAACATGATCGTCAAATCCTGTTTTTTCCAGCTGAGGCGTCTGTCTAAGCTGAAGCCCATATTATCCAAAAAGCACCTGGAGACAGTGATTCACGCATTCATTACATCTAGGCTTGATTACTGCAATTCACTTCTGTTTGGCGTCAGTCAAGCCACCATTGCACGATTACAACTGGTTCAGAACGCAGCTGCCCGATTTTTAACCAGCACACGCAAAAGAGAGCACATTACACCAGTCTTGGCCTCCCTTCACTGGCTACCGGTTCATCTTCGAATCCAATTCAAAATTCTCATGTATGTCTACAAATCGCTGAACAGTCTCGCCCCCGCCTATCTCTCAGATCTGATACACCCATATGTCCCTCCACGTGCTTTGAGGTCAGAGGATCAGGTGCTCTTGATAGTTCCAGAAACTCGCCTTAAGCGCAGGGGTGACAGGGCGTTCTCTGTAGCAGGCCCAAGACTCTGGAACGAGTTACCGCTGCTCATCAAACAGGCCCCCTCCCTCTCGGTTTTCAAATCCCGGTTAAAAACTCACTACTACTCCATTGCTTTCAATGCCAGCTGATTTGTACTGGATCGTTTGATTTATGATCTGCAATGTTTTTATGTTTTTCGTGTTGTACTTCATTGTATGTGTTGCCTGTTGCGTGTTTGTTTGTCCAGCACTTTGGTGTGGACTTGTTCCTGTTTAAAGTGCTTTATAAATAAAATGGTATGGAATGGTATGGTATGCTGAAGAAATATTCACAGAGTTTGAAAAAACCATCGTCCAGTACGAGGAAGAGATCGATCGTCAGCGCAGACTGCTGGACATCACCTGGAAACCAGATACACCTGCACACAACAGGTAAGAGCAGCAGCGACCACAAGACACGTTCAGGAAAGTTTTGTTGGATGCAGTTTGCAGCTGAAAGTGTTTATTTCTGAAGGTTTAAGACACAGCTGAGTCGACAATAGTCTAAATATGACACCGCAGTGAAGTTATTTTCATATTGGACGTTGGATATTCGAGCTCCGTGCCTTCAGCGGTGCGTTGCTCTCGTCAGTCCGCTTCATGGAGTCTGATTTCGGCAGCCGCGCTGAGTCTGCCCCCATTCAGAGACGTCATGGTTCACTTAGGGACCGTCAACAAATTTTCGACCGCGTCACTCTTCAGAAACATAAAATAATATATTTTACACGATTTGACCCACCCACAATTAGTGTTTATTAAAAAGTGTTTACAGCTGTTTATTTCTCAATTTTTATGCATTTTGTATTTTTTCACAATTTAATATTTAATAAATCACAGTTTTTGGTTAATACCATTCAGGTCTTTTGAGCCACCCACACAAATCTTACATCAAACTACTCTCCAAGACCAGGCCTATGAGGCACAGCTGTTAATTTATCAATTTTTATGAATTTTGGAATTTTTCACAATTTATCAATTCATAAATCACTGTTTTTGCTCAATACCGTTCAGGTCTTTTGAGCCACCCACACAAATCTTACATCAAACTACTCTCCAAGACCAGGCTTATGAGGCACAGCTGTTAATTTATCAATTTTTATGCATTTTGGAATTTTTCACAATTTATCAATTCATAAATCACTGTTTTTGCTCAATACCGTTCAGGTCTTATGAGCCACTCACACAAAACTTACATCAAACTACTCCTCAAGACCAGGCCTATGAGGCACAGCTTTTTATTTTTAATTTTTATGCATTTTGTAAATTTTGATAATTGAATATTTCATAAATCACTGTTTTTGCTCAATACCATTCAGGTCTTATGAGCCACCCACACAAAACTTACATCAAACAACTCTCCAAGACCAGGCCTATGAGGCACAGCTGTTTATTTATCATTTTTATGCATTTTGTAATTTTTCACAATTTAATTTTCATAAATCTGTGGGTTTTTCCTCAATAGCAAAAAAGTCATGTGACCTGTTGACTCAAAAACACTTTGAAATAATTTTACTAGTCTCTATAGTTGAGGCACAGTCTTTTGTTTTCTATTTTAAGTCATTGTACATTTTTTAACCATTAAAATGGTCAAAAATGAGTGTTTTTCTTCAATAGCTTCCAGGCCATGTGACCTGTTGACCCAAAAACACTTTAAAATAATTATACTAGTCTCTATAGTTGAGGCACAGTCTTTTGTTTTCTATTTTAAGTCATTGTACATTTTTTAACCATTAAAATGGTCAAAAATGAGCGTTCTTCTTCAATAGCTTCCAAGACATGTGACCTGTTGACCCAAAAACACTTTAAAATAATTATACTAGTCTCTATAGTTGAGGCACAGTCTTTTGTTTTCTATTTTAAGTCATTGTACATTTTTTAACCATTAAAATGGTCAAAAATGAGCGTTCTTCTTCAATAGCTTCCAAGACATGTGACCTGTTGACCCAAAAACACTTTAAAATAATTATACTAGTCTCTATAGTTGAGGCACAGTCTTTTGTTTTCTATTTTAAGTCATTGTACATTTTTTAACCATTAAAATGGTCAAAAATGAGCGTTCTTCTTCAATAGCTTCCAAGACATGTGACCTGTTGACCCAAAAACACTTTAAAATAATTATACTAGTCTCTATAGTTGAGGCACAGTCTTTTGTTTTCTATTTTAAGTCATTGTACATTTTTTAACCATTAAAATGGTCAAAAATGAGCGTTCTTCTTCAATAGCTTCCAAGACATGTGACCTGTTGACCCAAAAACACTTTGAAATAATTATACTAGTCTCTATAGTTGAGGCACAGTCTTTTGTTTTCTATTTTAAGTCATTGTACATTTTTTAACCATTAAAATGGTCAAAAATGAGCGTTCTTCTTCAATAGCTTCCAAGACATGTGACCTGTTGACCCAAAAACACTTTAAAATAATTATACTAGTCTCTATAGTTGAGGCACAGTCTTTTGTTTTCTATTTTAAGTCATTGTACATTTTTTAACCATTAAAATGGTCATTGTACATTTTTAGCTTAGAAAGAAAGTTGTGGTAGCAAATTCCTCAAAGGACATGCTTGGATTGGAAAGTCCTTCAGCAGCATAAGTAACATGAACCTTTTTTGAGCAGTAGAAGTAACAAACAGGTCCGTGCATGAAGAAAAACTGAATGGAGGAACCATCAGTCTCATAACAAGACTTTGGCTGTCCACAAGAAAGACAAGCTGTTGTTGCTGCTGCTTATTTAAAATGCCTTCCACAATTTTCTCTAATGAATCCTGTGTAATGGGGTGAACCAAGCAGATGCATGTGGACTGAAGACGGCTGGCTCAATGGTGGTCACAGACATGCTGGTTGACTGACTCCCTTCTGTTAAAGTGTGCCACAGTTCCTGGATTCTTGCAGCTCTGTCCTCATCCACAGTTTCTGGTGCTGAGAACAGTTCCAGCTGTTAATGTCATGGTCAGGTTGAGGCAGGGGACAGCAAAGGGCAGCTGAGCTGAGGGAACTATCATTAAAAAATAAAAATACATGGAATTAGGGTTCCATAAAAAAAAAGAATGTTTGTGTTCCAAATATTAGCCACATTGTTTACAAAATATTTGACAGACAGCGTAGAAATGCTGTTAATTAAGCAAACTACTCAGTAAAAAAATTAATTGTTTTTCGGATGCAGTCAGTTCTTACCATCTTCAGCACTGTCCTCAAAGGAAAGGGCTGTCTGTACAGAGCTTGAAGCTGCACTTGTGCTGGAATCTGAAAAGGAGCGTTATCTTTCAGTTACTTATTTCTTAATGGCTAAAGTATAATTTTAGACAACAGATAAAGTAGCTGTGAAAATTATCCAGATACTGCAATGTATGCAACAAACCGATATTTAAGGGTAAGTGTAAACAAACCTTTTAACAACTGTATTTTTTGCACTCTCTTTTTCCTTCACTAGAAATGACAGCGGTGATGGAAGGGCCACGGATGTCTGTTGTGTGGTTGCCAGGACTGTAAACAATCAGAATAAAGTAAACAAATGATTTTATGTAGCCTAAAAACATTAAAGCATCAGATTTCTTTTCAGTAATAGAATTTAAATTTCTTTACCGTTAACTGTTGAGGATTCTGATTCACCTGATGCGTCTGAACCCCTAGACACTGTTGCAGTTGGACCTAAATAAAGAATGTATCAGTCACTGTATGAATCACAATTGAACACAACAGGTGGTGTTAGTGGAAACTCAAAAAGTTGTACTTTGATTCCTTCTGCTTCTGCCAGAACACAAGAACACAATAGTTTAAGGCTCAGTTTTGGAGGGTTATTCATCGTAAAAGAGAATAACACTCCAGTCCTGAAATCTCCTGCAAGAGGTTGAGTCTACCCTGGTGCAATCGACCAATCGCTCTCATAAGCCTCATCCTCCTCCGCTTGTTCAGGTCGAACCACCTCCTCTTCCTCCCCCGGACCATCCAGCACAATGTCCTTGAGAGAGAAGGGGCCAGATTCACCTGTACTCTGGCTGAACAGATATTCTAGCCCGAGCAGCTCAGTGGAGGGGACATTGGCAGGAGTCTGAAAATTCTTCTCCACAGTCTCTCCAAACAGCTGGTGACAGCGGGTGTTGAGGCGGTCAACAACTGGTGCAGAGTAGGTGAGGTGGTGTCGTCCTTTACGGCCAAAGACTGAGCCGAAGACTCGGTCAGCGTTCCACCTAGCAATACCACTGATCAAGTAAACCTGATAGGGCCGTGCTGCACAGTGGGGACCTAAATGAAAAAGAAAAATATCAATAAGCATGTCCTTTAGCAGTATCAGAATCAGAACACTTTATTGGTCCCAGAGGGAAAGTACAGTTGCTCCAGCTGCAAGATTTCAAGTAAAATAATAAGAGAGTTAGAAATTAGCACATTAGATAAATAAAAAACATAAACACTCTGGAATAAAACACACTTGTGTGTGTGAATGTACATGGCCAATAAAGCTTGATTATGATAAGATGACGTAAGAAAAAAAAAAAAACGTTAGGGATATTGCACATGTGTCATTTTAAAGTGAGCTTTTCCACCTGCTCACCTGGGATCATGTGAGGCAAGCATTTGTGGAAACCCTCCAGGCTGTTGCTGCCACGTACACCTTTATAATAGGGCAGGTCCACGTTGTTGATGGTCGCCGTACGTGCCACTGTGTACATGTTGGTGTGAGGTGGATCCTGGATGCACTCCAGGTGCTGCTGCTGTGCTGCCCATATTTTATCGATTGCATCTGTAAATATGCATACACACACAGCAAAGGCTTACTTTGACACATTTTATTTTATTTTATTGTGAAACATTGAAAACTTTGTACTGATTCTTCATACCATGTGTTTTGAAGAGGCTAACTCCACTTTCATCCATCCCTGCAGGACCTTTCAGCTCCTCAATGGCCTGGTGGACAAGCTGGAATGTTTCCTGTGCCCCTAGTGTGACCCTCCGGACATGATGTTTCAGTTGGTCCCTGGTGATGTATGAGCGAACTATGTACTCATCTGTCACTGACTCAAATGCTGCCGGATTCTTGGCTCTGATGGCCCGAATGAGCTTGTCTAGGTCTGACCGGTTGTAGGCTAGAACTGCCCCAGCTAGTGCAGATTTGAACAAAGCGTACTTAGAGTGGGCCTCTGTGCAGATGGCTGCATCAAAACGGTGAATCCAGTGAATTATGTCCAGGCGTACCACCATCCCACTGTCCACCCAAGTCTGGAACAAGGTCTCCACAGCTGTTGGGCCCTGAGTATGACAGCACCCACGGTCCACGTACAGGATGCTCGGGACAGGCTGGTTTGCCAGCTGGTACCTCTCCATCAGTC
>JBBPBX010003097.1:34279-46321 GCA_038048925.1 Garcialebias charrua | reverse complement strand
CCAGCTTCTCCTTGGATTCTTCACAAGTCAGTACGAAGGTCAGTATCTGGGATTGTTCATTTCCAACACTGGTAAACCACTCAGCTGTGTTCCGACCTTCACCAGATAGTTTCTTCACTACCTGTAAGAGCATTAGATGTAAGAATCCTGTGTTAGTTGTTTCCTGATCATTGTTATTAGAAATTATATATTTTTCTGAGACTGAATAAAGCTCTGTATTATTGTCCAACTGAAGGTATTTGTGTGGCTTTATTCCTTTCAATTAAATGTTGAAGTCTAAATCTGAATTTGTCTCCTGGTACACGTCTCTCCTCTCAGTAAAAACAATTCTACAACTACATTTTACACAGCATGAAAGTTAGCTTATAACGACAAACTGTCAAATGTTGAGAATGCTCTGTGTGTTAAAATCTGGCAGTGTGTTTTGATTCACATACTTTCTTGGTGGAATCCATTTTAAGCACAGTTCCAAAGGTGGAGAGTATCTGGTTCCTGTAGTCCTGCACATTTTCAGCCTCTGCCAACAGGAAGGCGTGGCGCAGGAGACGTGCAGAAGGAAGTTCTCTCTGAGGAGGTGGAACCTGGAAAGTGTGGCCAAATGCTCCAACGATCCCTCCAGGTTTAATCATGGTCATGAGCAGTGTGGTGTACAGGTCCAAACGATAGAGGTACTCCTCTACATGATTCTCCTTTACCTGACGCCACACTTTCACCATGGTGTTCCCTTCGGTCCGGTCCCTCAGAAGACGAACCACATTCTTGTCAACACCACGCCTGTCAAATTTATGATTAGGTTCGTTCAAGTCCCTTCTTTGTAGCCTGACATGTACACAATACTGAATGTACTCACTTGCTGGTCAGAATAGCAGGGAACACAGCACGATGAGCCTCGCTAAGCTGCTGCAAAATAGCTTGATCCCATGCAAGCCACCGGGCCACAGAGCCACCTTCTCCAGCCCTAGCTGCCTTCGTGCAGGGCCCGCAACACAACACCTCCGTCAACATTGTGTACCAGTTGGACACATCACAAATGTGACGTACCTGTAGTAAAGATCATGGAAAAACATAGGTTGGAATAAAGATGACTGTACCGTATACACTCATAAATGTTTTCATATAAAACTGGAGAAGTGACTTACAGATGTGTGGTAGCCAGACTTGTACAGGTGCACGTCGCGCCCCTTTCCAATGCACCGATCGCCACGAGGACACTTCAGGGAACATCTCCAGACTCCAACAGGGCGCCACACAAAGACACGACTCCGGAAAAACTGACGTGCATTAGGTAGAGCACCTTCCACATAGCCTGGAGGTTCTGGAGGGTAAAACCACATCCGGTCCGACTTCAACACCCGTCTCCTCTTGCAGGCGCCAGTGATGTCCTTGTAGATCTGGACAGGTGTGAACAGACCTCGCTCTGTGTCCTCCTTCAGCCACAAAATGTCAGCTGAAGGAATGCCTTTTGAGGTTTCCCACGAACGCACCCAGCCCTCTAAATCCACCTGTAACACAAAAACATACAGAACAATGGTTTATCTTTAATAATTTTATAGGACATGACAGGATATAAACAAATTATTATCATGATTTGTTTTAGTTTTAAATGTTGCTTACTGGTACATGGGTGTCACTTGAAATTGCTTCAAGTGGGTTGTTCACTCCCTGAGTTGGCCCACATACAGTTTCAGGCTGCTGCCTGTTTGGGACAGGTTTCTGTTTAAATGACTGAGTATGCTTGGGTTGTGTGGAGGATCCAGGCTGTGTGAAGGACGTGAGCTGTGTGGAGGATGTCAGCTGTGTGGAGGACGTGAGCTGTGTGGAGGATCCAGGCTGTGTGGAGGATGTGAGCTGTGTGGAGGATGTGAGCTGTCTGGAGGATGTCAGCTGTGTGGAGGATGTGAGCTGTGTGGAGGATCCAGGCTGTGTGAAGGACGTGAGCTGTGTGGAGGATGTGAGCTGTCTGGAGGATGTCAGCTGTGTGGATGATGTCAGCTGTGTGGAGGATCCAGGCTGTGTGAAGGACGTGAGCTGTGTGGAGGATGTGAGCTGTCTGGAGGATGTCAGCTGTGTGGATGATGTCAGCTGTGTGGAGGATCCAGGCTGTGTGAAGGACGTGAGCTGTCTGGAGGATGTCAGCTGTGTGGAGGATCCAGGAAACTTGGGCAAAGGTGTAAAAAGTGTTTTTAAGGGACTGACGGTCTCTGTGGGTTCACGTTCTTGTGGCTTTTGGGACAGGATCTCATCTAGAGATTTATCAAACCAAGATTCAAATATTAAATATTTACATGTTTGATTATTTTTTTCATGAACTGCCTGTGTCTATAATCTACCTTCCACACACTGGCATGCAGCCACCATCTCAGCCTCATCACCGGTCCATGAAGAAGGGCCACCCTCTGAGACGCTCACCTCTTGCTGCTGAAAAGTAAGTTAAAATAAAAATCACATTATTTATGACCACTTATTTCTGGAAACCACAAAAGAAGGTTTATCCTCAGAATATCATCTATTTGACTTTAATGTCATGTGTATTTGTTCTCTGTCCTAACACTTACTCGCTCCTTCTCCAGAATGTATCTTCTGAACTTCTTCATCATCATAGTGGTGATGTGGGTGAGTGGTGTGTTCAGCCACCTCCTTACAGAGTTCCAGGCCTTCCGAATAATGTCCCTCTGGCTCTGGTTGAAGTCCTCTGGGTGTTTCTTAGCCATGGAGTATTGGCTGTAGAGTTCCCACATCTCCTTGAATGTTCGATCTTCAAACCCTTTTTGGCCATACATGCACTTATCTATATTGGCCTCAAGGAGAGAGGAGATCTGTGGGAAACTCTCAGCATACTCAGTGAGAAGTTCCTTCAGCCACTGGTTCCCAACTTCTCTTTTTTTCTGGGGGTTGGACATCTCAGCCCTGTGTTTGTTCAGAATGCTGAAATTTTGTTTAAATTTCAATTGAAGTTAGCACGAGGGAAATTTAAACCACATGACTGACAAATACATGTTTGTACATCTTGGTAATAAACTCCAGTAGCATGTAGCTAAAACATTTATGTGTGTATTATTTATAAACGAAGTATGGTCTAAAAATGAATAGAAACACTTACTAAACCATGTAGCCCACATCATTTTCAACAAGCCAGTGGAAAGGTGCATTCAAGTACTGTCCAAATGGCAGCACGAGTTTCCCCAGGCACTGCTGCTTTGATGGAGCAAAGACACCCTCAGCTGCGAGGACCTTCGCTGCATGGACCAAGGCGGTTGCAGGGTTGAGTAGCTCTGGAGGTGGGTTGGTGAACCTCATCTTTTTTTCCTGATATCGCCGGGCCTCTTTGGTGGCCGTCATCACAGCTCGTTGGCGATAAGCCGGCGCATCTGGATTGAAAGTCCTAATGACTGGGCTCGCCATGTAGAACCTACAAAAAGAAATGATGGTGTTGTAGTAGTAGCATTAAAAATGTGGGGACAATTTTCACCAAAAAAATCAGCCTTGTGGGGAGTCCAAATGCATGTTACAGGTGTGGGGTTAGGTTTAGGACCACGGTTTAAGTTAGTTTTAGGGTCAGGTAGGTACCTGTGAGGTTAATTTTAGAGTACATGGTCAGTGTTAGGCTATAAATGTTAAAAAGCATGAATGGACGTCAATGGAAGGTCCCCACGGGGTCAAGAAACAAACATGTGTATATATGTTTGTGTTTGTATGTGACTTATTACATTTTTAGTCATATATATATGTACTGTATGTTTGTATGTAATTTATTACGTTTTTACAATGACTAAAAACGTAATAAATTACATACTACACAAGGGTTAACCTAACAACATAAGAATAAATAAAACATTTAGTCACAAAAGAAAAAAAAACACAATAAACACGTTATTTAAAAACAAAAAAGAACTTACCTTAGCGTTAGCGTTACCTTTACCTTTTCAAACAGGGGGGTTTTGACCTGGAAGCGGGGTTTGACCTGGAAGCGTTGACCGGAAGCGAGGGGGGGGGGGGTTGACCCGTCTACGAATGAGCTCACGTGATTGGAAGTCTACCTTCAGCTTCCTTGAAGCTGATTGGCTGTCTGACTCGCCGGGGGGTTTGACCAGTCTACGAATGAGCCGACGTGATTGGAAGTCTACGGTCAGCTTCCTCGAAGCTGATTGGCTGTCTACAGAGTCCCCAGTTCTACGGTGGATTGCACCAGGGTAGACAGAACGTCTGCATAAGGGTAGTGGGGGACTGCGTTCGCGCTCTCCCCTGATCACATGTTTAAGAAAATCATCCTTTTCTTATCATCAATAGCCAGCCAGTCACCTTAAGGTGTAATTTACTGACCTTTCACATAAAGGACATATCAGGATTGGCCTGGTTGAAACCAGACTCTTGTCCTTCACTTCGCTTTGTACTAGGGTCTGGCATTTCTCCCATAGACAACAATTTCTCTGGTCGATTTTTGACCGGACCAATCAGAGAACAGAAGGCGGAGTTTTGTTAGTTTAGCCTGGCGAGGTCCAGGCTATCAGATAAATAGCTCAGAAACCACTCGGTGGATATTTTTTCTGCTACCAGTGTGTAATTATATGGCTCTAATTTACTGACTGTTGGCCTAGATGAAACATTTGAGATAAAATTCGATTTTTTATCATTTATTTTCGTAGCGCACCCGAGGCTGTTTGGAAAATGTCAAACCGAAACTATTTAAATCCAGCAGATTTGACCATTTCGTGAATTGATTTAGGAACTGTTAAGCTCAGGAACACTTCTGATATAACGTCAGCTAAGAAATATATTTTTTCTCAGCAAAGAAATAATAGTTTTTTACCTTGTTTTCATGAAAATTCCTTCGTGGCGGCAGCCATTTTAACTGACGACGTCAGTCGACGTCGTTCAAAACTCCGCCTTCTGTTCTCTGATTGGTCCGGTAATCCGCCTTCTGTTCTCTGATTGGTCCGGTCAAAAATCGACCGGAGAAATTGTTGTCTATGGGAGAAATGCCAGACCCTAGTGCAAAGTGAAGTGAAGGACAAGGGTCTGGTTTTAACCAGGCTAGGTCTGGACTTTCTCCATTGAGAAACGATTCTTGCTGGAGGCGTGGCCTCTGCCTGAGGAACAATACCATTGGATTTTAGAAAAAATTTGAACAGGGAAAGCATTCTGCTCCCTCCCCCTCTGTGCTTTGCCGAACTTGACTTCAGCTCCGCCTCCTGTTGCAGTCTCTCGCTGTCGCTGCATATTCTGTGTTTATATGTTAATAAAACGTTCTAATAAAATAAAATAAAACCATGTAGCGCTGGTCCAGCACACCAGAAGACCAGAAAATATGCAGGGACTCGGGCAGCAACGTAAAACCCTAGTTAATTCTCTTGTGACAACCTCAGTCATTTCCTTATTCTTTGCACTCAGTGGAGAGAGGAGGAGGAGGAGGGAGCGATCACTTGACTTTTGGTCAAACAAAGAAAAGAAAACTCCAGATAAGGGATTAAGAAGGGGAATTTAATACATTTGTGTCACATATAAAACAGTCCTGCATCACTTTGAATGAAAACATGCGAATGCTCGCTGGCTGCACGCTGGGACAGGTGGGATTAAGAAGGGGAATTTAATACATTTGTGTCACATATAAAACAGTCCTGCATTGCTTTGAATGAGAACATGCGAATGCTCGCTGGCTGCGCGCTGGGACAGGTGGGGGCGTGGGTTAGGGGCCAAAAACTCTGCCCCTTCTGTTCTCCGATTGGTCCGGTCAAAAATCAGCCGGAGAAATCGTTGTCTATGGGAGAAGTCCCAGACTGAGCAGTGAAGGGAAATGAGAATTGAGCGGAGCTGTGCAGGAAGGCGAGGGCCAGGCTATATCAGGATGGGTTGAGTCCCAAACCTGCCAGATATAATTGAGCAAATGTGCTTAACAGTATACTGTATACAAAAGGAACAGCATGTCAGAAATTCACCTGGAACAGGTGTGGTTACAGTTGTACAAAATAAAACACTACAAAGGCAAAATTTGTCATATCAAACTTTAATTAGGCAACTACAGTATTTTACAAAAATTGGAATGAAGTACAGAATTCTTCCATAAAAATTTAAAAACATTCAGGACTTTCTTGAAAATACATTCATGGTATAGATCATGGGTCTGCAACCTGTGGCTCTGGAGCCACATTCGGCTCTTTGGTCCCTCTTCAGCGGCTCTTTCAAGCTTTGACCAAAACTGACATAAAACTGAATTTTATTGGTTGTATAACAACTAAAAGGGCTAGCTGTAGCAGTATTCTTGTAATTTATTTAGCAAATATATGAATACAGTACTAGAATCATTACAAGGAGTAAAACATAGTCACTTTATGCTTTATTTCTTCAAAGTAGGATATGTAAATTTTCTACAATAAAAAAAATCACATAAGAATGCATAGTTTATTGTTTTAGTTTTTAGAAACTGGGCAAAAACTATATAAAGTATTTTTTCCTTCTTTACAAGAATCTCATCTTTTATTTTGTCTCAGAGTGTAAAGATATCAACAAATGTTAAAATTCATTGGACATTTTTAGTTTTATAAATTCACTCCTACTGTCCAGAAAAGCGCCCTCCAACAAACTTATGCCGGGTACCCACCGAACACGTCTTGAGCGTCAAAAACGCTCTTGCCGCACCCTTTTGGCCGCTTGTCACCAGTATCTGTTCACACTGAAGACGCATCTGATGACGCGCAGTGAGCGTCTGGCTCCTTTTCCGGTTGTTTCTTCTACAACGGGCAGATGAAATCAGCTGTGAGCCTCGTTACTACTTGAGTGGGTTTTCTACGAGCCGAACTGCAGCTCCGAAAGTCTTTGTTGAGATTAGAATGTTTTTTTATGTTTGGGGTGATCGTACGCTCGAGCGGACAGCGGCAACTGTAAAAATGCCAAGTTTCTTACAGGAGGCTGGTTTCTTCATAGAGGCTCGATGGGGTGAGTTTAAAAAGTCCAAAAAAAGTCCTGTCATTGTTGCGTCATCACATAGCAGAGTCTCTCCCGATTTGTTGCTGCGACACGGCGAGCGTCAAAAGTTCAAATATTTGAACTTTGGCTGCTCGAAGCGTTCGCCGGCTTTGGACGCGTCGTGTGCGCGGAAAAGAACTGCTACGCCCTGCCGCGCCGCTTGAAACGCTCAAAACGCTTCACGATTCACCGCGCCGCTTCACGATTCGCCGCGCCGCATCTCCACATAGACTTTCAATGTAAACCGGCCGCTTCCGCTGCCCGAAACGCGTTCGGTGGGTACCCGGCATTAAAGCGGTCTGTGGGCCACCAGTTGAGAATCCCAGTTGTAACAGGTTTTGTGGCTCCGGACTCGTTTAATTTAGTGAACAAAGTGGCAGAAATGGCTCTTTTGATCGTGAAGGTTGCAGACCCCTGGTATAGATAAATAAAATACCAAGACGTGACCTTGCTATAACATGTTTTTTGAAATTGTGTACTCATTGAGTACACAGTTTCATTCCACCTCATGTACCACATGTGATGCAAGTGACAACAAAGAACTTTGAAAAGCAGTAATTAGCAACAAAAAAGGGGGGAATCTAAAAGTAGTTTGAATAATTGCACAAGTAAAGTAAAGCAAAAATAAAATTGTTAGCTAAGAGCCAGAAATATTTGCAAGCAGCAGGAAAACACTAGCTTAGAACCATTAGTCAATACTATCAAGAAATAAAGAAAAGGCTACCTTGAGTAGCAAAATTATAACAAAAAAGCAACAACAACAAAATCTAGTTTAGAGGCAGAAATAGCAACATGCTAACAAAAACAGGAACCTGAAGACCCAGAAGAAGCAAAATGTTATCATCAGCAGTAGCAGCAGCTTTATTTACAAAGTATAAAGCGCTTTAACACAGCCACAGCTGAAACAAAGTGCTGAACATCAGTTACAAACAAGATAAAAGAGAGCATAAAAACAGAGCTACAAACCTAAGCACACAGTGAACTAAATTTTTTTTTAATTTTTTTTTAAAACACAATAAAATAACAAGGTAAACAGATAAAATCAATACCAATAAAAATGAAGTAAAATCAAGTCTCAGTTGGGTTGACGGCCAATGAGTAGAGATGAGTTTTCAGACGGGTTTTGAAAAAATGTTAGAAAATAGCAGGAAAATCTAGGTTATAGTCAGATGTACCTATTGAACAAATTCAACATCAAATTCATCAAAGCGTTGATTGCAAACCACAAACAAACGCAAGAAGAGGATGAATAAAAAATCTGTTCTGCATCAAACTACAATTTAAAAAAAAAAAACAGCATTATATAAGGAAATGTGAACACGATGGGGGAGCTGAAAAATAAATAAATGGTAAACTGTATATTATGACAGAAATGTTAGAGAAGTCTGAAGAGAATTTGAAAATATTAAAGAAAAGTTTAGCATGGTAGATAGAAAAACTTATAGATAAAACATGTACAAATTTTAACTATTTGTAAAACAAAACTGATTAATAGAGTTTCACTATGTTTTTTGAATGTGTTATTATTGATGAGAAATTAACATGGAAACCTCACATAAACAATTTGAGAACAAAAATATCTAGATCGATAGCAGTTCTGTATAAAGTAAGAGAGTTATTCACTGATAAAGCAATGTTTATGTTGTATAATGTAATAGTTGTTCCTTATTTGGTTTACTGTATTGAAGTCTGGGGTAAAGCATGTAAAACTATAACTAATCCTTTGTTAATTTGACAAAAAAGAGCTGTACGAATTATTATGAAAAAAAACTATAGATATCCGTCGACTACTTTATTTTATCAACTGAAAATTCTGAAGTTCTATGATTTCGTTAATTATAACATTTTATTGCTTATGTATAAAGCCCGAGATACACTCGAGCGTCCTCACGATACGCCTATACGCAGCGCACGTACGCTGTGGCAAAAGCGTAGCCCCGCGTAGCCCCTCAGGGCATGTACGCGCAAAAGTTTTTTTTTACTACGCATACGCGATGCGCGGTGTCTGAACATAAACTTCCCGGCGCCGGACTGTTTTGTATGTTACACAAATGAAATAAATTCCCCTTCTTTATCGCTGATCGGGCCTTTTCTTTTGTTTTTTTGCCTAAAGTCAAGTAACCGCTTCTTCCTCCGTTCACTCGATGATTGAAATGAATGAATTCAGGTCCTACCTGGGTGCGCGATGTTTTAAATATTCCCTGGTGGGCTGTGTGCTGCAGGAAAAGCGCTCCCTGTTATTATTTTTATTTCTGAGAGAACTTTTTATAACATATATAGTAGAAACACCGTATCAGAACACCGCAGAAGTCCAGCGAGCTGCTCATGATGCATTCTCAGAGGTTTCACTTTCAGCTGACTGAACGCTGTCAATCAATTCAGTAGGCGTGTCAGCAAGTGACCAATCAGCGAGCTCAGTTGAGTCCCCTCCGTGTGCAGCTGCTCATATTACAACAAGGAGAACGCGAGCGTTTGAAAGCTGATAGTTTCTGAAGTATAGCAGCAAAAACATACGCACAAAATATGCGCGTATACGCGCGTATACGGAGGACGCTTCAGTGTATCTCGGGCTTAAGGCATCTTCCCATGGGCTCACCACCTGTGGGAGGGGCCAAAGGGGTCGGGTGCAATGTGAGATGGGTGGTGGCCGAGGGCGGGGACCCTGGCGGTCTGATCCTTGGCTACAGAAGCTGGCCATTGGGACATGGAATGTCACCTCTCTGGTGGGGAAGGAGCCTGAGCTAGTGTGTGAGGTTGAGAGTTTCCGACTAGAAATAGTCGGACTCACCTCAACGCATGGCTCTGGCTCTGGAACCAGTTTCCTTGAGAGGGGTTGGACACTCTTCCACTCTGGAGTTGCCCCTGGTGAGAGGCGCCGAGCAGGAGTGGGCATACTGGTTGCCCCCCATCTTGGTGCCTGTACGTTGGGGTTCACCCCGGTGAACGAGAGGGTAGCCTCCCTTCGCCTACGTGTGGGGGGACGGGCTCTGACTGTTGTTTGTGCCTATGCAAAACAGTTTTGCATCGCTTTGCAATACTTTGAACGAGAACCTGCGCGTCCGGGGGGGCTGGGATGGGGGTGGGGGTGCGTGGGTTAGGAGCGTGAGAAGTGAGAAGCTCTGTTTTTATTGGCTGGATAAAAACTCTGTTTTTATTGGCTGGTTAACGGCAGGTCACTGTGGCTTTTTAGAAATGCTTATTTACCACCTGGAGAAGCAAGGGGACTGTAGTTTTTTTCAGAGATTACTTTGTCTAACATCAGTTTGTCAGGAGATAGTGACAGGGTGAAGAAATATGTTAAAAATATATTTTTAGAAAACTTACAGACTGCACTACAGAAACTGCAAACTGCAGCTTTAAGTAGATTTATATTAATGATTATTCTTTAAAGAAACACGTCTTTATCAGTCTCTTAAATGTATACAGTGATCTGGCATTTTTAACGTTATCATCCAAACCATTCCACAAATTCCCTGAATTATTGTGGATCATTCCTTCAAACTAGTACTAAAATAAGGCTTCACAAACATCTCAATTCCTTTAAGAAAATATACACTCTCTCTTTTAACAAAATTCGTTTGAATATTAATGGGCAACATGCCTTTATGTACCTTATACATCCATCCATCCATCCATCCATCCATCTTCTTCCGCTTATCCGGGGTCGGGTCGCGGGGGTAGCAGCCTAAGTAGGGAGGCCCAGACTTCCCTCTCCCCAGCCACTTGGAGCAGCTCCTCCGGGGGAATCCCAAGGCGTTCCCAGGCCAGCCGAGAAACATAGTCCCTCCAGCGTGTCCTGGGTCTTCCTCTGGGTCTCCTCCCGGTGGGACATGCCCGGAACACCTCACCAGGGAGGCGTCCAGGAGGCATCCTAACCAGATGCCCGAGCCACCTCAACTGGCTCCTCTCGATGTGGAGAAGCAGCGGCTCTACTCCGAGTCCCTCCCGGATGACTGAGCTTCTGAAGAGTTATGACACTGTTTGATACTTTTACTTACTCTATATGCTCAAGAAGTGTTACTGTTTGATCAGGTATTCCCTACATTTATCCAGTGCAGGTAATACACTTACTACTTCTGGTTGACACGTAACATTACAGATACACTCTGTGAAACAACGTATGACACTAATTATAACTTTATAACAATCTTCGTCTGATTCCTTTCATTTAATGCATTGTTTTATTCCTTGCTGTTTTGTAAATAGTTTTCTTGTGCTTTTTTAATCTGGAATGAATAAAAAAAAAACATTGCATCATGCAGGACTTGACCCCACGAGCTTTGGGACTGAAGGCAGACACTCTATCAGTTGAGCTATCCTGGCACATCAGTTTAGCATTGTCAACTTCTCCTTTAAAACGAACCGCCCCCCACATAATTCTGGCTACGCCCATGTTGTTGACATCATTTTGCTGATGTGATTTCCTGCTGATTTCCTGCAGTTCTGATGTGAAGTTACTGATGTACAGTTACTGTGTGTGTTTATGGATGAATGTGTGGTGTAATGTTTTAGATAAGTGTTTGTAAATAAAGTTCTGTGCATGTTTATGGCCCAGTATGTCAGTCTCATGCTGTTAAATGTGTGCGCGGCGCACCGTTAGCGGTATTTCCGCGACCTACGAACGGAATAACGACCTACGAACGGGACGCTATTTTCACCCCCTAGCTACGACAGGATCGAGCTGCAAACGGTTCTTAACTCCCAAACTCGTTCGTAGGTCGGGGGTTTCCTGTATGGCTCTGAGTGGGGAGGGACCAGAATGCTTTCCCTGTTGAAAATTTTCCTAAGTGCTGCGTTCTACAAAAACTGCAGAGTGCAGCTTTAAGTTGTTGTCTTATTTGATTTAGATGTTTGAGTTTTTATGTTTTTAATTTAGCTAGATTGTTATTGTCTTTGTGAATTACATTTTAATTTAAATTTTGTAAAAAGATTTTGATTTACATTAGAATTAAGTAAAAAGGGGCAGTTTTCATAAGACTAGTTCTTCTTCTGCCACCTTTCATTTTATTTTATTTACATTTTTTTATTGTATTGTATATATATATATATATATATATATAGTATTATATATATATATATATA
>JBBPBX010003097.1:21897-34268 GCA_038048925.1 Garcialebias charrua | reverse complement strand
TTTTTTATTGTCATGTTTTTAAATGAAATGAATAAAAAAACATTGAGATAAGAAACCATCAGCCTCACTCTGTACCACGTGGTGGCAGTGTTGCACCAAACAGTTGTTTGCAAACCGGAAATATACAGAATTAACTACACGAAGAAGAGTTCAAAGCAGGAAAGAAATACAAATGAAAGCTAACATCAACAAAGGTTAAATCATGTCATCTGGACAAGTTTCTTTAAGGGAGAAACGTCTCGTCTTTCATCTGAAATACTTCTGAAAGCTAACCTTTAGGTGGCCAGGAACAAGCGGACATCTCGTGATTTCCCAGAGAAATGAACACCTGCTGTTAGCTTATTAGCATATTAGCCTGTTGGCCATACTGTAATTTTGAAGAAACAAGACCAGATTCTCTCATCTGTACCACAGACTGAGTGGACATCACTCAACCCTGAGCATTTTCAACACTTTTCAGCAACTAACACAAGTAGGTAAAACCAAAAAGTCGTTATTGGAGGTTTCTAATCAGACAACTGCTAAGATTAGATCAACTACCTGTACATCGATACATGATGTAGAAGTGCTTTGAGCTGTTTAGGCGACCCCAATTAAAAAGTTTTTAAAAAACAACAACTCCAATGTCTTCTTTTATGGTACTTTTTTTTTTTGCCAATGTAATCATTTCAGCTATCCTAAAGACCATTAATGTTGTCAGTCATCAATGTACAGTATATGTTACCTCAAGCATAATTATTGCAGTGCAATTTTTTTAATTAACGTGTATTGTAATTTTAGCTCAATATGACATGTAGTTTTTCAATCTAGATTGTTTTTCAAGTAGCTGTAAAGGAATAAACTTCAGACATTTACACACTTAACAGTTATAACATTACTGTACTTTTAGATTAAAAATTAAAATTTAAGAATTAAAATTAAAGATTTTTTTTTGTAAATACTGTATCTCTTAAATGTTTTACCTGCGTGATAAAGATGTAAAAATCCAGCATTTGTGTTCAGACAAGTTCAGCTGAATTACAATTTCAGACACAAAATAATAACCAGTGAAACATAAACACAAATATCTGCGAGTATATTTTTTGCATCAGTGAAGAACATTATGGGATGCCATTTTATCTTAAAACGGGTAAAATGAAACTAATTAGTACAAAATGCAGTCATATTTATATAAATATATATAATTAAAGGTAAATATACCGCAATGACATCATAAAAATTGATTTAATGTATTATTTACATGTGTTTCAGTGTTCCCTGCACAAGTCCAACAGTTGGTTCTGATTAAAGTAGAAACTCCTGAAGAGTGGAGGCCTGGTGTGGACCAGCAGGACCCAGGGTTACTCAACATAAAACAGGAAGATGATGAACCCTGGACCAGTCTGGAGGAGGGGGATCAACCCAGTGTGAAAGAGGAAACTGATGTCCCCATATTTCCAGTCACTCCATTTCCTTTGAAAAGTAAAGATGATGAAGAGTTGCCTTCATTCTCACAACTTCATCAGCACCAAGTAGAAGTCAAAAATATTCCAACCAGTAGCTCTGATGCAGCAGCTGTTGGAGAGGATTGTGGTGTAGAAACTCCCTGGAACCCAAATCTAAAGACTCACAAAGATGATTCCAGTTCTTCAGAAACTGAAGCCAGTGAGGATGATGAGGATGGGGACTTGTCAGACTCTGGGCCAGAAGTTGAAGACACTAACAAAAACTGGAAGGAGAGCAGATCTGATTCTGGTATGGATACTGTCAGCAAATCTTTGAGCAGCTCTGTGTGCAGTGAGCAGTCTGTCAACAACCAGTCTCTTCAGAGTCAAACGACATGTCATTCTGAAGTAAGGCCTTCAAGCTGTTTGTTTAATACAAAAAATAATAAGAAGAAATGTGTTGAAATGGGAAAAAAAGATGAGTTGCACAGAAAAGTGCAGGCAAAACCAAGATTTAGTTGTGATATCTGTGGAAAAAGTTTTGCTTATAAATCAAAAATAAATGCACATGTGAGAAGCCACACGGGAGACAAACCATTTCCTTGTGATGTTTGTGGCCAAAGGTTTAGTTATAGTACAAGTTTAAAGGCACACATGAGAATCCACACAGGAGACAAACCATATCTCTGTAACGTTTGTGGACAAAGATTTAGCCATATGACGAATTTAAATGCCCATGTAAGAATCCACACTGGAGATAAACCATTCTCATGTGAATTTTGTGGACTAAAATTTAGCCAAAAGGGACAATTAAACTTGCACACAAAAATCCACACAGGAGACAAACCTTTCTCATGTGAGGTTTGTGAACAAAAGTTTAGACAAAAATCATATTTAAACTCACACATGAGAATCCACACAGGAGACAAACCGTTTTCCTGTGATTTTTGTGGTCAAAGGTTTAGCCAGAAGTCAAATTTAAATAAACACATGAGAATCCACACAGGAGACAAACTGTTTTCCTGTGATGTTTGTGGTCAAAGGTTTAGCCAGAAGTCAAATTTAAGCAAACACGTGAGAATCCACACAGGACAAAAATGAGTCTAGCTGTAAAAAAAAATTAAACAATTCCAGGAGACCCACTTTTCATTCAACCTTTATTTATATACGTTGGTGTCATTGAGCCACGAGGACTCATTTACAGGAGACCTGTTTGACCACTTGAGAGGTCACAGGACTGAAAGTTTGCGGTTAGTTCCAAGGTTTGTAGCGTGGAAATTTGTGCTCCTTTACCACAAATACTGTCATAATCTGTATGTGGTGTGTTCTGAATGTTGTGTACTTAAAAAAAAAAAAAAAATCAAAATTTCGCTCAGGGATAATGATTGACTTTTGTTGTTACAGTTCATATGTGTACACATTTATTTTTCTCATATCTTTTGTTTTACAATTCGCATTTTGTTATTAAAAAAGACTCAAATAAACAAACCTCTTCAGTTGTGTTAGCCAGTAGTTCCAGCTTTTTATGAATGAATACAAACTGAAAGGTTAACTGTGTTGCTGTTGCATGAAACTACACACTGAAAAAATTTAGGGTACCTCTTACAATAAGGCTCCCCTTATAGATGGCTAATAAATAGTTAATAGATAATTATTAATTCCTCTATGAACACTTTATAAATAATTAACTGCTTATTATGCATTAATGAAGGGTGACAGAGAGACAAAACTTTTAGTAATATTGGTTTGCATGCTGCTCAGCAATAGAAGTTTTCTTTCAGCCACACAAAGCTCTATAATGAAAGGGACATTATCTATAAACAAGAGAACATGTTAATATTTCATGTCCTAAAACTGTAATTATATAAAATTAAAACATTTTTGCACCATCCAAGTACAACTACCGTATTTTCAGCTCTATAAGTCGCACCTTCT
Organism: Garcialebias charrua; assembly: GCA_038048925.1. Taxonomy (NCBI): domain Eukaryota; kingdom Metazoa; phylum Chordata; class Actinopteri; order Cyprinodontiformes; family Rivulidae; genus Garcialebias; species Garcialebias charrua. Next base: position 30,909 of record JBBPBX010003097.1, on the reverse strand, counting down.
TGCCTAATTTGCATGCCTTTCGACTTATAGAGAGGTGCGACATGTTTATGGATTTTTTCCCATATTTTTAGACACATTTTTGGCTCAGATATGACCGTTTTTCATTTTGGCAAAAATGGTGCAGTACCACTTTTGTCCGCTAGGGTCCACTGACCGTTCCCACCTCATGTGTCCGACGGGAGCCTCCTCTGGTCGGACTCACTCTGTCGCAGCCCGGCCTCCTGCTCTGGAGGTATGAACTACTAAACCACAGGACAGATTTTGTTGAAACTTACAGAAAGTAATTACTGGGTGGACATTTACAAACTGTTAGCTGTAGGAGATGTTTGAGATAAAATTCGATTTATTTATAATTTATTTTCGCAGTACGAGTGACCGTTTGGAAGACGTCAAAGCGAAACAATTTAAATCCAGCTGATTTGACAATTATGTGCATTTATTAAGGAAAGGTTCAGCTAAGACACATCTTTGCTATAATTTTCAGCAAACAAATAATTGTTTTTACCGTGTTAATCTTGTTAAAGTCTTTCCGTGTGGCAGCCATTTGCATCAGAGCTAACCACCAGCCCACATTTTGGATTGTCAGCGGTGACGCGTAACATACGTGGCGCGTCAGCAGTGACGCATAATAGATGCGACTTATAGAGAGGTGCGACATATTTATGGTTTTTTCCAATTTATTGCCAATAATTGGACAATGCGACTTGGTGCGAGTTATAGAGCTGAAAATACGGTATTTCAAAGAGACTACATCCCACAGAAAATCCTATTTCACAACGATCATATAAATTATAATTCACAGTTTTAAAAATATGCATATTTGCATGAATGCAAATTTATGTTTTTGTTTTTAAGACAAGTGCTTTGTGGTGAAAAAAATGATTGCAATGAGACCCCCCCCCCACACACACACATTTTCCAATGGTTTCTGAATAATTATACCTTGGATCTAAAAGTTACAATTCAATAAAAATAAACTTTATTAATCCCTGAGGGAAATTAAATAGTAATTGTTATAAATAAATAATGTATTTTTGGTTGTTGTTCCATTTTAAAGTGATCTGATACAAACATGGTGTATGGTTACAACAATGCTCAGATACATTAACATTCAGGCTGACACACCTGTTTACATGTGTTTCAATATAAAACAATTTTAATGAAATATCTGCACTTGGTCTAACCTCAGAGTTTTATTAGTCTTGACCTCAACTCTAAGTGATCAGATACACACAGATAAATGGTGTAAGGTTCCCAGTACCTACCACCATCCAGTGAATCTGTCTGGATGAGATCAGACTGATGTTGACACCTAGTGTTGTTCTGCTGCCCCTCTCTGACACTGTAAACTACTTTGACTTTTATATTTTGTTGCATTTTTAAACTGGTATCGCATAAATTTAGTTATTGTTGGCATTTTTACTTTTTGAAATAGTTAAGCACACATAAACAGAAAATAATTTAAAAACAAACAGGAATTATGCAAATCACTCATAAAACATTGACATATTTTAGTACGTTTTTCAGTTTTATGTATTTATTTAATATATGACATTTCATTAAAAAACATAGCAATAACATTTCAGACTTTGAGTCCAAGACTTTCTTTGCAGTATCAGTAAAAACATTGTGTAAATGATGATAAACAAGTAATCAACATGTTGCATGATGTACAGTACTTTGTTAAATAACAATCAACAGCAAAAGAAGCAGCTGGTAAATGTTGCTCACGACATTTAAATCTTTATGTTTGTGATTTCTTTACAAATACAACATGCTAAGATCGATGAAGCATGATGCTTAAAATGCTGTAATAAACTTCAAAAGTCAAACGTGAGCTGTTACCACGGCAACTGATTGAACCAGAGCAGGAGATATCGCTTCAGTAAATAAATGCAGAGATGCCTCATGTATCAACGGTGCGTACGCACAAAAACCTTGCGTACGCCATTTTCCACGCAAAACTCCGTATGTATCAAAACAGAACTGAACGTGGAAATGTGCGCAGCCCCACGCCAACTCCAGTGCTGGCGTACGCACGTTTCTGTGGTTTTGGTTCCAATGGCGACACTTAGAGGTGATTCTGAGAAACTGTTCATGATGTGAAAATCATTATTGTTCACACCAAACACACATGATTAACAATTATTACATCCACATGGACGCAATTAGAATATAACCTGCAAAAGATATAAAAAACAGAAAGACTGAATAGTTTTGCACAGCTTAAATTCTTGTTTTTTGTTTATTTTTAGCTGTTTTAGCAGTTGAAGAACGTGATGCATGATGGGACAAGACGACATTCCTCTGGTGCAGGGCATATTTAAATGAATTTGCATATTTATATGGAGGCGTGTCAAAGGCGGAGTCGGCCACTCTCTCATGTGCGCTCAATTCCACGTTGATTGTGATGTACAAAAGCAATGTGCGTGGATTCCGGCGTACGCACAGTTTGATACATCTGGATTTTTTTGTGCGTACGCCGTTTTCTGGATTTGACCGTACGTCACGTTTCAGTAAGAAGTCCATGCAAGTCTTTGTACATGAGGCCCCTGGACTTTATTTGTAACAGAAGACGCGTTCGCTTCTCATCCGAGGAGCTTTCTCAGTTAGAGCAGAGCGTGTGGGGATCAGGTTTTAAAGGCTGAGATAAGATACACACATAGCTATGTAGATTGACAAATCACACCTCACACCTTAACAGTAGGAGTTTCTTAAGATCTTTGTTCCGGATGAAGAGCAAAATGTCTTCTGTTACAAATAAAGTCCAGTTGTTTCTGTATTGAACACCTTTTTTTAATTTTATCATGTCCTGGACGACTGAGAATCTTCACCAGCATAAAAATCAAGGCTTTTCTCTTCAGTGGTTGTAACGAGATATAAAATGTGTAAATGTTCTGTTCTTGTACAGCTTCTGATCAAGACACTCGAAGCTCTTCACAACAATCTGTGCCTCATTTACCCGTTCCTACACTCTACTAGATCTATAATCAGAGCTATATCACATTCATACAACATCTACTAGATCTATAATCAGAGATTTATCACATTCATACAACATCTACTAGATTTATAATCAGAGATTTATCACATTCATACAGCATCTACTAGATCTATAATCAGAGCTTTATCACATTCATACAGCATCTACTAGATCTATAATCAGAGCTTTATCACATTCATACAGCATCTACTAGATCTATAATCAGAGCTTTATCACATTCATACAACATCTACTAGATCTATAATCAGAGCTTTATCACATTCATACAGCATCTACTAGATCTATAATCAGAGCTTTATCACATTCATACAGCATCTACTAGATCTATAATCAGAGCTTTATCACATTCATACAACATCTACTAGATCTATAATCAGAGCTTTATCACATTCATACAGCATCTACTAGATCTATAATCAGAGCTTTATCACATTCATACAACATCTACTAGATCTATAATCAGAGCTTTATCACATTCATACAGCATCTACTAGATCTATAATCAGAGCTTTATCACATTCATACAACATCTACTAGATCTATAATCAGAGCTTTATCACATTCATACAACATCTACTAGATCTATAATCAGAGCTTTATCACATTCATACAGCATCTACTAGATCTATAATCAGAGCTTTATCACATTCATACAACATCTACTAGATCTATAATCAGAGCTTTATCACATTCATACAACATCTACTAGATCTATAATCAGAGCTTTATCACATTCATACAGCATCTACTAGATCTATAATCAGAGCTTTATCACATTCATACAGCATCTACTAGATCTATAATCAGAGCTTTATCACATTCATACAACATCTACTAGATCTATAATCAGAGATTTATCACATTCATACAACATCTACTAGATCTATAATCAGAGCTTTATCACATTCATACAGCATCTACTAGATCTATAATCAGAGCTTTATCACATTCATACAGCATCTACTAGATCTATAATCAGAGCTTTATCACATTCATACAACATCTACTAGATCTATAATCAGAGCTTTATCACATTCATACAGCATCTACTAGATCTATAATCAGAGCTTTATCACATTCATACAGCATCTACTAGATCTATAATCAGAGCTTTATCACATTCATACACTGATGGGACACACATCAGAGACAATGAGGGGTTCAGTGTCTTGTCCAGGGACATCTAAAAAAGTTAAGTCTGGACATTCAAAAAACAAAACAAATAAAAAAGTAGAAACGTTTCGTCTTTCTGCTGGTGAAGATTCTCAGTCGTCCAGGACATGATAAAATAAAAAAAGGCGTTCAATACAAGATCAACGTTTCGTCTTTCGTCCGTAAGACTTCCTCAGTCTGAGGTGCTGTATTCACCTCAGTCTTATAAATAGCACCTTCTCACATTGGATCAACCAGTTGGCTGATGACAGCCGAAACCAGCTGCTCACATGATCAAGGAGGACCATCAGCCTAACGATGGATCGTTAGCACCCTGATGGTTGTTTGCTATTCACAGAGGGCTATTTTTTTTACATGTAAATGAAGTATTCTGGTATACTCTTAGAAGAAAATTAGGGGATAAGACAACAGGTTTCGGGTAAGACATTTACTGACATCCTAATTGCATTAGATGCATTAGAGATAGCCTTCCCAAAAGGATTTGAACCGAGTGACATTGTAAGCTAATCTTAATTCACTGATGTTAGCTGACATCCTAGCTAGCATTATTGACAAGCTTTCCATGACAGATAACACTATGTTAGAAAAGGTAACGGATTGAGACACACAACGTTGCTAAAGTAGGATTGTTTATTCCAAATCAAGATCAACTTACATGGATATTATATTGTTACCAGATAACGAGACTTACTTCAAAACTGTGTCCAACATTAGAAGTTACTAGTTACAACGCAGACCAGTTTCCTTCATCTAAGGGAAAAATTTCCCGATCGTCCATCTTGATTGTGATTGGCCAAACAACATGCGTTCCACCAAAGATGTTCTATTGTCGACAGAAACTTATTGTTTAAGTTCAATCAATGGGAAATTATGCCATCTACCACGCATCTGACCCACCCCCACCCACACCCCGCAAAAAACTCTGCATCCAGATGATTCACATAAATGACATACAAAGTATTTTGTTTGTAATTTGTGAAATGATGTTGTGAGTCGGTGGGCGGAGTACTTCGAAGACCTCCTCAATCCTACTGGCACGTCTTCCACTGAGGAAGCGGAGCCTGGGGACTTTGGGTCAGGCTCTCCAATCTCTGGTGCTGAGGTCACCGAGGTGGTTAAAAAGCTCCGCGGTGGCAGGGCTCCGGGGGTGGATGAGATTCGTCCTGAGTTCCTTAGGGCTCTGGATGTTGTGGGGTTGTGTTGGCTTACCGACTCTGCAATATCGCGTGGACATCGGGGGCAGTTCCCTTGGATTGGCAGACTGGGGTGGTGGTTCCCCTATTCAAAAAGGGGGACCGTAGGGTGTGTTCCAACTATAGGGGGATCACACTCTTAAGCCTCCCTGGTAAGGTCTATTCAGGGGTTCTGGAGAGGAGGGTCCGTCGGATAGTCGAACCTCGGATTCAGGAGGAGCAGTGTGGTTTTCGTGCTGGTCGTGGAACACTAGACCAGCTCTACACCCTCAGCAGGGTCCTGGAGGGTGCGTGGGAGTTTGCCCAACCAGTTTACATGTGCTTTGTGGACTTGGAGAAGGCATTCGACCGCGTCCCTCGGGGGGTTCTGTGGGGGGTACTCCGGGAGTATGGGGTACCAGGCCCATTGATATGGGCTGTTAGGTCCCTGTACGACCGGTGTCAGAGCTTGGTCCGCATTGCCGGCAGTAAGTCAGGCTCGTTTCCAGTGAGAGTTGGACTCCGCCAAGGTTGCCCTTTGTCACCGATTCTGTTCATAACTTTTATGGACAGAATTTCTAGGCGCAGCCAAGGTGTTGAGAGGATCCGTTTTGGTGGCCTTAGAATCGCTTCTCTGTTTTTTGCAGATGATGTGGTCCTATTGGCTTCATCAGATCGTGATCTACAGCTTTCGCTGGAGCGGTTTGCAGCCGAGTGTGATGCGGCCGGGATGAGGATCAGTTCCTCCAAATCCGAGGCCATGGTCTTGAGCCGGAAAAGGGTAGCATGCCCTCTCCGGGTCGGGGAGGAGGTCCTGCCCCAAGTGGAGGAGTTTAAGTATCTCGGGGTCTTGTTCACGAATGAGGGAAAACTGGAGCGTGAGATCGATAGGCGGATAGGTGCAGCGTCCGCAGTGAAGCGGGCGCTGTACCGGTCTGTCGTGGTGAAGAGAGAGCTGAGTCAAAAGGCAAAGCTCTCAATTTACCGATCGATCTACGTTCCCACCCTCATCTATGGTCATGAGCTTTGGGTTGTGACCGAAAGAACGAGATCTCGGATACAAGCGGCTGAAATGAGTTTTCTCCGCAGGGTGTCTGGACTCTCCCTTATGGTACAGTCACACCAAGCAGCGTTTTGAACCTCCAAAAAGCTCCTCACGCACGCAAGTGGACGCACTTGTGAATGCAGCATGTCCAGAGCTGAACGCCAGAAGCCAGAAGCTGCTGGGTGTGTGGGAGGAGCTTACCGGTATACAGAGCCCTGCGCACGGAGTCCTGCTCACTCCGGCAGGCGAGGAGGAGCTGTTTATTTCCGTCTCTGTCGAGCAGACTTGACTGGTCGTGAAGGAATTGTCGCGAACACACAGCTACAATGAGTTTCTCTTCCATAGTCCACGAGCTCGCGAGTCTTTTCTTTTTTTTTCCGACAAACAATACGTCACATAGTGCGCGCGCACCCTCGTTTCCGCGTCACATAGGGACTCTCCCACTGCCCCCTCTCTTCTGCCCCCCGACTCTCCCTGATTGGTTGACACACCAACCAATCAGGTGGAGTTGAGCGGCGTTTGAAAGTTTGAACCGCGAAATCTTCAACATGTTGAATGCTCGGTTTGGAGGTGGAAGCCGGTTCACGTGCACGAAAAAACGCTCCTCAGCACGCTCAACACGCACGCGACCTGACGCCAGACGCCAGGAGGCTGCCTAAGGTGCGTCCACCATTGACTTTACATGGAAGCTGGAAGCTTTGGAGGTAAAAACGCTGCTCGGTGTGAGCACACCATTAGAGATAGGGTGAGAAGCTCAGTCATCCGGGAGGGACTCGGAGTAGAGCCGCTGCTTCTCCACATCGAGAGGAGCCAGTTGAGGTGGCTCGGGCATCTGGTTAGGATGCCTCCTGGACGCCTCCCTGGTGAGGTGTTCCGGGCATGTCCCACCGGGAGGAGACCCAGAGGAAGACCCAGGACACGCTGGAGGGACTATGTTTCTCGGCTGGCCTGGGAACGCCTTGGGATTCCCCCAGAGGAGCTGCTCCATGTGGCTGGGGAGAGGGAAGTCTGGGCCTCCCTACTTAGGCTGCTACCCCCGCGACCCGACCCCGGATAAGAGGAAGAAAATGGATGGATGGATGGATGGATTTGTGAATTTCTTCAAAAAGCAACAAGTTTACAGGAATTAACTTAGCCACAGCTAATCAACTTTAGCTAACACACAAATGGCAAAAACTTTGCAGATGTGGCTTTATGGTGTAGTGGTTAGGGCGTTTGACTTGGGACCCGAAGGACGCGGGTTCGCGTCCCGGCCACTACACATCTTGGGGTGTCTATGAGTGCACACCTATTTCTCCAGCTCCCCGAGCGCCTTCTATGGCTGCTCACTGCACCGCCTGGTAGGTGGTTGGGTTAAATGCAGAGACGAATTTCGTCTGTGTATGGGAAACATACGCAGATGACAAGATTAGACAATTATTATTATTATTATTATTAAACTGGTGAGGTAGTGGTTGAGAGTCATCCTCAAGTCAAATTGTGCATCTCTAGGAAGTTTTTTTTGTTTTTTAATCTGTCAAAATGTAAACCGATCCAGTTGTGACCTCCGTTGTCAAGTCTTGATCTTGGACTTTGTCTCACAGGATCATGCAGTTCCTCCTGAACAAGAAGCAGTTTAAGGAAACTCTGAGGCCTTATGACGTCAAAGACGTGATCGAGCAGTACTCCGCTGGACACCTGGACATGCTCTGCAGAATCAAATACCTCCAGACCAGGTGAACGTCCACGGTGCAGGTGGCTCGAGTTATTTATTATCTTCTGTATTCTCAACCCGTGCTTCTTCTTTGAAAGGATCGACATGATTCTCGCCCCTGGACCTCCCCTCACCCCTAAAAGCAAGAAGACCCAGAAAACTCCCTTTAACTACCCGTCCAATCAGTCACCCAGGTACCAGCTCACACTGCAGCAGATGGTCGAACACGGTTTAACGTGACATTTTTTTTAAATATGCTCCTTAAAAACACCCTTTGTTCCAGGAATGAGTCGTACATAACCAAAGCCACCTCCATGCCAGATGCTGAAGACCAAAGCATGATGGGTAGATTTATCAGGGTGGAGAGACAGGTGAGGACTAGAACGATGGCTTCACACCAACGTCCGTGCAACACGGTTGGACATTTATTACAAAATAAACACGAGAAGGGCTGAAATTCAAACACGACCCCAAAGAGAAGAAACAAAAGTTCATACTTGAATTTTAGTGCATGACTTTGGATGTTTGTCGTAATCCACTAAAAGCAGATTAGATGAACTATGTTGATGTCCAGATGTCCAATGTTTAATTTGGTTTTACAGCCTGCACACAACTGCAGATCTCCTTGTACAGTTAAATGTTTCTGTACTTTTTTACTGAACCTGAAGTACCATTCTGTGAAACTTCCTCATCCTGTACGTACAGTTTCAAAATAAAACGTGACAATTATACACCACATCAAAGAACAGTCCTGTTTGGACCTCCAGCTCAGACTTCACAGCAGAACCGTCATTTAGACTTTAAAGAGGAGCTTACCCCAAAATTAACTTTTTTTTATCTGATAAACTCCCTAGAATGTGTGTAAAATGTTGTATAGCACTATGTCTGTGTTAATTTTCATGTTTTTGTGAGTATTTGTTGAAAT
>JBBPBX010003097.1:7868-21658 GCA_038048925.1 Garcialebias charrua | reverse complement strand
ACACGCTGTCGTCACATCTTCTGCTGCGTGAGTATAAAAGTGATTCAAGCAGAGCCACTCCCCTGCAGAGATCGGGAGTTGGATTAGCGATAGCAACGTAGCATTAGCATTAGCATTGTGAGTATTGATCGATAACATTTTCAGGTTAGCAGTACATTTATATTTACACCTCCTTGCTCTAACCCCCCACCACCTCCCCCTCCTTTAGGCGGTGTCTTTTGGCACACCCACTTTGCATTTTTTAAATCTTGTCTTGGGGCGGAGCTATCGTTTCACAGTGGGGTAAGTTCCTCTTTAAAGGTCACAGAGTTGGACTTTTCATGTCCGAGCAGTTTTCACACGGTCACAGTTCCAGTTTGATGCTTTTTGTTAGCTTTTTCCACAAAACCTTTAACTGACAGTGACTTTGACGCTTGTGAAAACCTCTGCCGCAGGTGGAGGACATGGAGAAGAAGTTGGACTTCCTGGTGGACATGCACATACAGCACACCGAGCACCTGCAGGTGGATTCAGCCGGCACCGCCCGCATGACCCTGGAGGCCTGCGACTCCACGGTGAACGGTGAGATCAGGCGGGTGTTCCTCAACTACTCCGAGGTGTTCCCCCACATGTCGTACCAGGCTCCGGTCGGGAAGGAGAGCCTGAGCTGCAGAGGACAACGAGGAGTTGGAGACAGGGTGGCGGCGGCGGCAGGAAGCTGTCCTCCGGCCGCCGTCGCCCGGTACACGGAGCGTCCGACGGTGTTGCCCATCAGTTCCCTGCAGGACTTGTCGGCGGGGCCAGGCAGGACCACAGGGGGGCGGGGGGGCGACTCACCACTCTCCATGTTGTCTGTGAACCACGAGGAGCTGGAGCGCTCGCTCAGTGGGTTCAGCATCTCCGGGGAGCGTGACGGGGCGGACCTGTCCATCGGGACTGGGATGGCGACTGGCGAGGCCAGCTGGACGAGACCCAGGCCGAGCTACCTGGCGGAGGGGGAGACGGACACGGACACAGACCCGTTCACACCTAGCGGGGGAGCCATGCCTCTCTCCTCCACAGGGGAGGGTTTTGGAGATTCTGAGTGGAACACGCCGCCCTGAGAGGAGTCGGAAATCCACGTCTGTAAGACTTCAATCCAAGCCACGCCTCTAAACCCAAACCACTGGGTCCAAGCCGCACCTTTGGGCCGCACCTTTGGGCCGCACCTTTGGGCCGCACCTTTGAGGTGAAGGAGGGTTTTTTCTGCCTCCATGCTGCACAGTCCAATGGAGACCACTGTAGTCCAGACAGAGCCATGGTACTGAGCCCGCCTGGAAAATAGAACAAGGGAAACAGATTGTAAAGAAAAACTCTGTACAGCGCACTCTTCGCAAAAATTTAGTCAACTTCAAAGAAAAAATGATTCTACATATTATACACCCAAAAGCTTTACTGCTGCAAAGCCAACCGCACTGCATGAGATGCATGCGACTCGTAGTGTAGACGCCGCAAACTTCAGGATATCAAAAGAACAGAGGTTGAACGGATACGTATACCTGCTATGCCATTTTGTAACACCCACTTTTTATACGGACACGTCCCCGTTGTTTTTGCATGGTCTGCATGATGCACCGTTTGACGAGGTGGAGATCGGAGGGGGAATCTGGAACCAAAAGTCTCCGGCCTTTTTTTTTGTTTTCTGCACCATTCGTCGATTGTGTGTGAACGATGCTTTTAGTTGAGCTTCCTTTTGTTTCGATTCTGTCCAAAAACCAGCGTTTCTGTTCCTCACATCGTGGCATCACTGTGCTCTTTACACATTCAAACCTTTCTGCACAACGAAACTCTTAAAAATATCTGACTGGAATCTAAACACTAAATGTCTGCTGCTTCGGCGGCACATGAATTCAGGGATATCAACCACCTGCACGCTTTTAATCTACCGTTTGTAGAAATTTAAACCAGATTTTCTACAGAAGAATGTCGTTTCAAACTGTAACTTTGGCAGAAGTTACACTTTTAATGTCAAGGTTCTGTAGCAGAAAATTCCTACTGGGTCCAAAATGCGTCTGTTTTTACACGTAAAAATGTTGATTGAGCCGTATCATTTCAGCTCCTTCCTGTGGAGAACGTCAAGATCCACTTTTGGATGTTCATGAATGGACATGGACTAATTTAACCCTGCTGCTGCCCTTGGGTCGGGTCTCGTGTTTCCACAAAACTCTCCAGATTGGAACAGTTAAATATCTATAATGGACATAAATAAACTTCTCATTAGGAAAAACTGTGACAGAACCTTCACAAACGATTAAAACCTTGCAGTCTTCATAAAACTTGAAATGTTTTCATTGATTACATGTTTTCAGCAGACATTTTAATGCCTTTTTATAATCTTATCAAACTAACTGAATATACACCAGGGCTACTTTTTTCTGTATTTGCCAAATTTTAGATTAGTAATTTAATTTATTCTTGTCTGCCTTTCAGATGCCAAATGTGATTTGAACTGAGTCACAAATGATTTACATACAATTATACTCATATTTAAAGATGTAAAACTCTATTTCTAGTAATAAATTCTCACATAGCTCATTGTTTTACAAAAAGGAAAAACTCTGATCTTTTAATATTTTCAATAGCTGTTTTAGATGTTCAATAATATTCAAACTTTACATGAAAACATAGGAATGCTGAGCCACAGTTAATCTCTTTTAAACAAGGCCTTTGTCAAAGTAATAATCTAAACTTCACTATTTAACTTAACAATACTTCTGTTGCTTAAACTTATACAATATTTAAAAAATAGTTTATGATGCGATGCAAATTATATCGTTTGATGCGACGTAAATCATAAAATATACAAAGTATAATGAAATGGTAGAATGTCCCTGTAGAAATTAGAGTCCGACCGATATGGAGCTTTTTTCTATCACGATACCGATATTAATATCGGTATTAATATCGTATCGGCGATTGGGCTGGGGAGGCTAATGCTGATAACCAATACACAGGTTGGAAATGTTTGATCTTTGTCCACCTCCAAGAATCTAAGAAAACAGCTACGTTTAAACCTGTTTTAACACTTGAAGTTTTGAAACAGTCTTTCTAACGTGCATTCACATTTTCTATCCTCCACTATTCACCATAAAGTTATCAAGTTTCACAATAAAGTGAAAACAAAAGTTAAAGCGATCATGTCTTGAAAACAGTCCGCATGCATCCTCTGCTAGATACATTTATGTAAAATTATGACTCGTTTCAGCATTTTAGGAGTGAAAATTAGAAGTTTTTATATCAGCGCATAATGGGACAATTATCACAATTATCTATATCAGCCTAAACTATCGGCTGCGCTGATATGTTGGTCGGGTTCTAGTAGAAATCATTCATTGTGCCTCTGAAGCAAGAAAACATCGAGAATCACTTCGTTTAGTCATTCCACCACACGCCTCACGTGACACGCAGGATTTAAGACTGCTTTTATAAAAGAGGACGATAAATGTTCGAAAGTACAGTCCTGGCTTTGTATAGAAAATGTGAAGGTTTTTGTTGTTTGTAATATTGTTCCTTTTCTTGTTGAAGTTCAAATCGTCTCAAGTTGGCTTTTAGTCCTCGCTGAATCTTGTATTTTACAATTCTCTTAAAAAATTTTGCACACCAGCATTTTTGTTGCCTTTAACATCAATAATTCTTACATCGAGTCAGATTTCTATTCAGACTAAAAGTTCAAACGTGTTTCTGCTTCCTCTCTCTGGCTCTGTCAACACTATGAATACTTTTGTAAAAACTAAGGATTTTTACGTCGTTTACCAAAATATCTCTGTCCACACATTTGACAAAAACCCTGAAGTACTGACGCCTCGCCACCGGGGGGCGGAGCATGTTTACGTTAACCAATCAAAATGAAGAACACGCTAAGTAAGCTTCACTAAACATTCTCCCAAATCTATTTATGGCCAAAGTAAGTTTCTTTCGGCCGCTCCCTTCTTCAAGGGTCACCACAAAGAGCAAACGCGCCTGAAAAATTTGGCAATTTACGTCAGATGCCCTTCCTGAAGCAACCTGGGCTCAAACCCGCAACCTCAGGATTACGGCGGCACTGACCACTGAGCTACCGTAGCCCCAAATCCCAGGAGCACTGGTCCATATATACAAACAAGGCAAATCACTGTTAGAATAACTAAATGTAAACTTATTTAAACAAAAATGGTCTTCCACAACACTGGAACACGTAAAAAGGGATACGATCTGAACTTTACACTTTTAATCTTCAGTTTGAGACTTAATGACCCAAAACAAAAAGTCGTAAACTTGGTGTCTCAAAAAGCGAATGCTAGCATTTCTTGTTACGTAGAAAAATGTCACTTGAATTTCTTGTCTGTTTCATGAAGTGGTTTTGTTTTAGATACAACTGGTTTGTCTTTTTATATCTTAAGTCTTATTTTTAGCCACACGTTCTATTAAACGTCTTACACGTTTAGTAATTCAACACAAACAAGCTTCATAATTTGGTCTAAAAACTGCATTTTACAGTAAAATAAACTCAATCTTTTGGAGTTTTAAAAATTGATCAATTTAATTTGACTATTAAGTTTAATTTAGTTTTTGTTGTTCAAACTAATTGTATCCGAAACAGGATTTTCAAACACGTTTTGGTGTTCTACCTAATTGGTTTCCATTTTAAATACTTTAATGGACTTTAATGGACTGGACTGTGCAGTAAAATGAAACTACTGTACTTTGAAAGTAGTAAGTATTGGCTCCAGTGGTGTTTCCGCTCTGTTATGTAATGACAGATATTAATCATTTTTAATCCTTTTATATTTTTTCCCATTTTACCGCTTTACTGTTTGGTCTTTGTCCAACAACAGACTGTACAAAAGAAATCAGCTTTGATGCTAAACTAGTATATTGATGTGTTGACCTCAATAAATTAAATAACATTTTTGAGCCAACTTTGCTGTAAATGGACAAATTGGGTGAAACTGAAAAAATAAATAAAAAATTGTCATATGTCCATTAAAAGTTCCAAGCCTCATAATCAAAGGCCTTTCAAAATTAAAAATTTTTACAATTTCGTTAGTAAACAAACACATAAAAATAATTAGGTAAGACAGAAAAAACGTTGGTTACGTATTGTAACCCCAGATTCTATGAGTTATTAGCGTAGCCCTTTAGCTCCGCCTATTGGATACTCCCCTTCGCGTCAGCGTCCTACTGAAAACCTTTTAGTCCATGCCCACCTACCGGATGGGCCCACCCCTCGAGTCGATTTTACCCATCGACCCTGGTGATTCTGCCTCCAAAATAGCCAATCATTCAGCCATTTAGGATAAAGAGTGGCCCAAGAGCTAAAGGGCTACGCTAATTACTCTTAGAATCTGGGGTTACAATACGTAACCAACGTTCTATTTTGTAATTAGGCTCCGCCCTTTAGCTCCACCTTTTGGAATAAAGGGCATAGCAGGAAATAGTCCATGCCACACTGGATCCCAATGTGGAGCGTCTGCTCACCCAATCACAATTAAGCACATCCTTCCTCATGCAAAAACATACCCTGTACCTGGGAGCATTGAGGAAGGGCAGGTGGTGGGCTGGAGGAAGGGCCTGCAGGCCTCTGATGCAGCCTCCAGGCATGCCCTGCTGCTATGCAACATGCATCAACATTGATAGTGTTTGTTTGTTGTTGTTGTTGTTTTTTGAGCTTGCAACCTTGTCAGAGAGAGGAACACTCTCTGGCTGCCACCCTTCAATAGGGTAAAAACTGAACTGTTACTTGAACTATGTACAGAGAACAGTTAGAACAACATTCAAAAACCACAGTAAACAATCTCTGATACTGATGGTGAACACCTTCCACTTCCTGTCTACCATTAAGCAGGTGTGGGGATAACCAAACACTTCAGGAGGTATTCTCCGACTACTCATCCAGGACTCCCAGTACTGAATGAGTCATAGAAAAAGTAGAAACATCTCGTCAATAGAAATGGATGAAAGAACAGGGCAAACTCCACGCCGCCGCTGAACAGATGTCACTGACTGACATCCTACCATGCAGAGCTGTGGAGGAAGCCATCGCTTGCGTGGAATGTGCCTGCAGAGTCGTAGGAGGTTCTTCTCCAGCAGCTTTGTAGGCCTCTGTTATGGCTTCGCACAGCCAATGAGAGAGGTGTTGCGAGGACAGAGCACGTCCAGCTGAATTGTCCCTATAATGAACAAACAAATTTTGAGAGTGACGCACACTTACTGTGCGCGTCACATAACATCTGAGTGCTCTGACCGGGCACAATAAATGTGACCTAGCTTCCTCCTCTGACGCATGAGGAGAGAGGTGGAAACCACTCGGTGTTATTGTCCGTGATCTAAAACTGCTGGTGATGGACTTTGGTACGAAAGCCGGGTTAGGACTCAAAGTCGCAGAGCTGCCATCAGGTTTAATTTGTAAACAAGAGGGAGCCACAGAAAGTGCACACAAGTCACTCACCCTTTTGCGGACGTGTGTTAATAGCAGAGCGGTTTTAATGGACAAAAACTTCATTGTCACCTCCTCTAAAGGTTCGAAGGAAGCTTTAGTTAAAGCAACTAGAACTAAGGTCAAGTCCCACTGCGGGGTGAGGTCATGCTTCATGGGTCTATGGCGTCTAACGCCCTTCAGGAAATCCGCTCATTCTCACTCCAGAGGGCTTCGTCAGTCAGAGTAGTCCCAAGCACACTGAAGTTACCCCACCAAGTAAACAACTTAAGTGGACCAACCAGTTTGCTCTAGCCAAGATGGTTTCTGGGGGCTGTCCTGTCCCTCGTCGACTCCTCCCAGGCAGGCAGAGGGTGAAACGTTTCTACTAAAAAGAAACTGTCCAGATGAACTGATTGAGAATGAGCGGATTTGATACCTGGACTATTGAGAATGAACTTTCTTGCCTTCAGGAAATGTTTCATCAGAGGATGATTGAATAACGTCCTGTCACCAAAACCCCTCGTGACACGATGAAATAGCTGCACCGTATACTTTAATGGTGCTGAAGGCTAATTCTCTCTCTAACAGTAGTTGTAAAAATGACAACACACAGCCAATGTCACATGCTATGGCTTCAATGTCTTTTTCCCTGCACCACTGCTGAAAAGCTGCCCACTTAGACGCATAAAGCGTTGTCATGGATGAAACTCAAGCATCCTGTATCGTTTGGACCNTCCATGTTAGCTGCAGGGGACTGTCCACTACCAGCCGCTGCAGGTCTGGGAACCAAGGAGCATATTTGCGTTCTGGAGACACGAGGATGAGTGACAACTTCTCTTCCCGGACTCGCTCCAGCACTCGTGGCACGATTGGTACCAGTAGAAAAGCGTACAACATCTTTTCTGGACACCATCTGTGCGCAAACGCGTCCACTCCTAGGGGAGGATTGTCCCTGGGGTTCAGTGAGAACCAGAGTGGACACTGAGCATTGTTCTGAGCTGCAAAGAGGTCTATTTCTGCACGTCCAAACCTGGCCCAAATCTGATTATGTCTGATTGGAGGGTCCAGTTCCCGTGGCGTGGCCCTCCTCTCGACATGATGTCCGCTCCCACGTTCAACACCCCAGGGATGTACACTGCTTTCAATGAGAGCAGGTTCTGGTGAGCCCAAAGCAGCAGTTGCCTGGCAACGTGCAGCAACTGAGTTGAGCGAGATCCCCCCTGACGATTGATGTACGATGCTGCCACCTGGTTGTCGTGTGCACCAGTACATGTTGTTGTTGAACCAGAGGAGTAAAATGCTGTAACACTTTCTGGACTGTCATTAGCTCCAAAACGTTTATGTGGAGGAGAGTGTGGTTTGGCCACCTCCCTCCTACCGATTGGGACTGGCACGTTCCCCCCTATCCCATTGGGGAAGCATCCGTGAACATTGGGATGTGTGACGTAGGTATGATCATGGAGACACCCTCCCTCAGGTTTCCCCAGTGACGTAGGTCTGATTTCACAGATGGGGGAACCAGCACCATCCTGCGCTTTTGGCGCACCTGGTCCACGTGCAGGCGGGCAAACCAACGCTGGATCGATCTCATGTGTAATAAACTCGAATTTATCACCACATGGGCGGCTGTCATCAGACTTAATAGTTGCATACTTGATGCTGCTGTTACTACCTTTCCCGGTTGGACACGCTTTAGCTGAGCTGTCGGATCGGCTGCTCTCTGCTCTGACAGATGCGCTCTCATCGAGCGTGAATCCAGTTCTACTCCGAGGTAAACAATGGATTGGGCTGGGATGACTGAGCTTTCCCTCCAGTTCACAGCGAACCCCAGGTCCAGCAGGTGCTCTGCTAACACTCTGGTCTGTGTTGCTGCCTCCTCTCTTGATTTGCTTAAAATGAGCAGATTGTCCAAATAAAATAACTCTCATCCCTGCTGAGCACAGTGGGCGTACCGCCGCTTCCACACACTTTGTGAAAGTCTGGGGCGCGAGCGAGTACCCGAAGACGAGTCTGTTGAACTCGAACTGGTTCCCCTGGAAGGAAAAACCTCAGGTATTTCCTGTGCTGAGGGATTATGCTGACGTGCCAGTAAGCATACTTCAATCCAGGGATGTGAACCAGTCCCCCTGGTGGACATTCCTCAGCAGCTGTTTTATTGTGAGCATATGAAACCCTCTCTCCAAATCGATTTGTTGAAAACAGACAAATCCAAAACTGGTCTCAAGCCCCCTTTTTTCTTGGGAACGAGAAAATAGTGAGAATAAAAACCTTTGTTCTGTTCTCCTTCTGCCACCTTGGAGATCACTCCCTTCGTCAGCATTTCTTGAATTTCTGACAGCAGGGAAGAGTTTTGTTTTGAGTCTGATAACACTGTTTTCAGGGTCCCCCTGAACGGCGGTGGTTTTGTAGCAAACTGGAGAGCATAACCTTTTCTTATGAGTTTGTCCAGCCATTTGTCTAAGCTGCATTTTTTTTTCTTTTTTTTTCTTCTTCCACTGCTCGTACCTCCGGGTCAGTGGGAGCGCGAGGTCTTGTTGTTTCGTGCGCGTCATGTGCGTCAGCCAACCGATGGGGCCTCCCTCCGTTACCCTGGTAACCCACGGGGGCCCCGCCCGAAAAGGGCTGGCTTAGTGCGTCAGTGACGTGTTTCGTCCCTGCGTCTGACGTCGTCACGTTCGCTGTGGCGGCGAGCATGCGCTCTGGTGGTGCGTTGCTCTCGTTGGGTACTGCTCGTCTTTTAGGCGGCGGGGCTTGTTCATTCTGTGTGTTTTGTCTCTTGTTACCTTGTTTGGAGCTGTTGACGAGCTGCAGAGAGGCGGCGTCACTCATCTACGTGGAACGTCAGTTAAACACATGTTTAGGCGGGAACAGAGCTCTGCTGGTCTGCGCGTGAGCTAAGCCAGCGCCACGTGATTCAGTGCGGAGCCGCGAGCTGCGGCTTCTACCCGGCTTCATCTGTGCCGCACGAGATTCGATAAACATGACACCTGGATGTTTAATTACCTTTTCGTGATGTTTTCTGCTGGTCAGTGTGGAACTGGGCCAGCGTCACGTGATTTTATGAGAGGCAGCAGGCGGGGGTTTTCACCCGGCCCTGACTGTGCAATAACAGGTTCACCAAACATGAAACATGAACTTTTCACCGTTCCTTAGGCGTGAAGTGAGAACGCTGTGTTGACAGAGGTTATGATGAGCGTTGATCAAACCTGCTGGGCAGCTTTGGAGCTGGACCAGAGGGATGCAGCTGTTTGTTCCAGAGAGCGGGGTTTTTACCCGGCTCCATCTGCGTAGCACACGGCTCCTCGGGTATGACGTGAGAAGGCTGTGTCAACGGAGGTTTTGATGAGCGTTGATCAATCCTGCTGGGCAGACTGGAAGCTGAACCAGGGGGATGCAACTCTGTTTTTGGCAGAGAGCAAGGTTTTTTACCCGGCTCCATCTGTGCCGCATGCTGCTCCTCAGGCGTGACGTGAAAACTCTGTCGTCTGCGCGGCTGCTGGTGCTGCTGTCTGCGGGCGGCCTCCGCTGCGGCTGCTAGCGGAGCGGTCACCGGCGTAGGAGAGACACCCAGGAGGAGGTGGAGCATTCACTCCAACAGTGCCTCACGAGGTGTGTAGGGCAGCGCTAAAAGCCTTCCTGCCAGACCGTCCGGTGGGCGGCGAAGGGAGAGGGGCAGAAAAAATCCCTCAACGCTAGCCCTGTCTCCTGGAACACCCGGGGGAGGGGGAGCATTCGCTCCAACAGTGCCTCACGGGATGTTTAGAGCGGCACAAACACGTCTTCCCGCCAGATCGTCCGATGGGCGGAGAAGGGAGAGGGGCAGCTTAGTTGGTAGTGGTGTCCCTGCATGCTTCCTGCAGGCCGGCTAACAAAAAAGGCTGCATGTTGAGCGTAAAATAGCAGGCCCTGTGATTACATTGATAGCAGGCGTGCGTTCCTGTAGCTTTTCATGCGACAAAACAACACCACAAGGAACAGTTTTCTTTTTGGTCGTGGTTTAACCAAATAATAACACATCATACATCACTTCTTGTAGTCACTGTTGATTGAAAAAGCTTCCCGGAGACATTCGGTACGGTAGCCATGCCACGTTACTCTCCAGAGACAGGAGGCCGGGGCTACTGTTAGCATTGCCTTAGCGGGCCTTGGGCGCTAACGGCAAATTTGTGTGTTCTGTAGCTTTTTATGCAGAAATAACGTCACAAAAGACCGATATCTTCCTGGTCGTGGTTAATAATAAAGACGACACTCACCGCTGATAAGGCTTCTCGATAACATCGTTAGCCGGGCTGTGCTGCTCTCTCTCGAGAAGAGGCCTGGCTACTGTTAGCATTGCTTTAGCAGGGCCTAGCGCTAACGGCATATGCGTGCGTCCTGTGGCTTTTCATGCAGAAAAGCACCGCCACAAACGACCATTTTCTTCCTGGTCGTGGCTTAAGTAATAAATGAAGACATCACTCACTGCTGATGAGGCTTCCGACGACATTGTTAGCCACCGCTACTCGCTCTCCATTTAGGGGAGAGGCTAGTGCGGCTAGCTAGCATCGCGTTCTCCGGTTCCGTCGAGAACAGAGAAGCGATGGCCTCGTTCAGCGAGTACTTTGCCGCCCCGAAGCAAACCCCCTCAACATAAGCTTGTAGCATGTCGGCACGTTTGGTTCTAGAGAACAGCTCACCGGACGGCAGCGGGAGTAGGGCGGGTGGGGAGCTGAACAAGGACTTCTGGTATCTTCTTTAATCTTCGGATAATTTTTGACAAAAGTCTTGACAATTTTAACGAAGGTCCTCAGTCGAAAGGCTGAATGATGAAAGAGGCAGAATCACTAGGGTCGATGGGTAAAATCGACTCGAGTGGTGGGTCCATCCGGTAGGTGGGCGTGGACTAAAAGTTTTTCAGTAGGACGCTGACGCGAAGGGGAGTATCCAATAGGTGGAGCTAAAGGGCGGAGCCTAATTACGAAATAGAACAGCTTGTAGAAATACGTTTACGATAGTTAGCTTTGTAATTTTAATTGGCACTGAAAGGTGAAGTTTTCTATTATATCTTGTTGATGCTTGCTAGCTGATGCTAATAGCGGTTAGCACCAGCCATGTTGTATTTACCTAGTTGATGCTAGCAGTTAGCACCAGCCAAGTTGTATTAACTAGTTGATGCTAATAGCGGTTAGCACCAGTCAAGTTGTAGGCTATCTAGCTTGTTGATAATAGCGGTTAGCACCAGCCAAGTTGTATTTAACTAGTTGATGCTAGCAGTTAGCACCAGCCAAGTTGTATTTAACTAGATGATGCTAATAGCGATTAGCACCAGCCAAGTTGTATCTAACTAGTTGATGCTAATAGTGTTTAGCACCAGCCAAGTTGTATTTAACTAGTTGATGATAACAGCGGTTAGCACCAGCCAAGTCGTATCAAGTTAGTTGAGGCTAATAGCATTTAGCACCAGCTAGCTATCTAGCTAGCATTATCCCAAGCTGTATTTATATATTAACAAAGACTTTAGTGATTGTTTGTTTGGACTTGACTTTTCAGTCCCCCCAATTCAACAAATTAATTTAAACTCAATTTTGGGTAAAAACTTAATCCAGCTGGGTTCAACTTTGAAGTTTTATGGGGAAGCACATGACTAAAGATGAAATGCTGAGAATTTATTAAGAAAAGTTGTCTTTTGTTTCAAAATGTCTTTAATTTTTATTGTTGATGCCAAAGTCAAATCACCTTTATTTTACCAGGTAGAGCCCATTGAGATCGAGATCTCTTTTACAAGTGTGACTTGGTCAAGTGGTCAGCAGCACACGTCACATGGTAATTGACAATAAGCATTTGCATTTACCAAAAAGAAAATAAAGAAAACTACAATCACAATAATAGATTTTGACCGTTCAAAACCAACAGGATAAGACATATTTCTATATACATTATATACATAACAAGCAGACAGACACTAAAGATGAAATGCTGAGAATTTATTAAGAAAAGTTGTCTTTTGTTTCAAAATGTCTTTAATTTTTATTGTTGATGCCAAAGTCAAATCACCTTCTACATTAGTTTTGATTCAATTACATTTTTTTTAACCTTCTCTTCATTTTGAGTTTTAAACCACCATATTTTGAACAAACTGTTCTAAAACTGTTTTTTCCACTTATATTATTTTCTTTTACTAATTTGCACTGCTAACACCTGTAACATTCTGCAGCAGTAAAATTAGTCTTCATCGTGTATGATTTGGTTTACAGAGAGGAAACACTGGTCGAGCTTCAATACAGGAGCCATTCATTTTTATAAAATGTTAAAAGTAAATCAGCTGTTTTTATAAACCTGTTTGACCAGAAATTAACGGACTCTTAAAGCCATAATCTGAAGCAGCAACACGTGTGCAGACAAAATGTTCTCATTATTTTTCTGTATGAACTCGTCTGTGAATGAAAAGGAGCACTTTATGGCATCCATGTAGTCAAGAAGGCAATATCGCTGCTTTGTTTTCATTTTATACACTGTATTTTTATTTTGTTTATTTCATGTAACTGAATCAAGCGATGCACTGATCAGCTTATTCTACATTCATCACCTGTAAGGTTAGACATTTTGATTGCTACAGATTATTTGTGCCTTTGCCTTTTTCAGTGGCGTTTCTGTTAAGATCATGCTTTGTATTTCTGTGGCTGTTTAAATGCATCACAAAGCTGTCGGGAATATTTACACAAACATCTGTCGGATCAACAAGGCCAGGATGTTCACTATGGAAAAACTGAATCTACCAATAACCGAACCCAAACTTTAGACCTGGGACCAAATCAAAGCACAAAATATTAAATATAAATATCTTACCTGCTGGCTTGTTGTCCTGATGGAATTCAATGTGATTGAAATGAGCGCTCGTTTTAGTTTAGATGCTTTGTGCTTTTTAAAAATGAATTCTTTGTGAACAATTTTACTTAAAAGTTAGATTTTTAAAGAACACATTAACCCTTGGAAGATTCTTTAACTTTATGACAATAATCTTTCCTTAGGGGGAAAATGGAACACCTTAATTGCTAGAAATACTATGTATTTTTATTTATTTATCATAAACTAGTAAACCTTTTAAAGTTTGAATTTTAAAGGTCTACAGTTTTACAAAAATCACAATTTACTTTACTGTTTTCTTTTAAATTGAGAATTTATTATGGCAATTTCTGTTATATACATATACATATACTGTATGTATATATATATATATATATATATATATATATATATATATATATATATATATATATATATATATATATATATATATATATATATATATATATATATATATATATATATATATATATATATATATATATATATATATATATATATATATATATATATATATATATATATATATATA